>CM042882.1:11944800-11964274 GCA_023653495.1 Melastoma candidum | reverse complement strand
ATAACTCAGTATCCGACGAACTGCTTCGAGGTGAGGTTTCTTTGGAGATTGCGTAAATCTGCTCACCATTCCGATAACGTATAAAATGTCTGGTCTTGTATGCGTAAGATAGATTAGACTTCCCACTAGTTAACGATACATCGTCGGGTCTTCAAGATCTTTACCTTCATTTGTGCTGAGCTTGGCGTTGAACTCAATGGGCATTGATATTGTCTTGCACTCGAGCATCCCATATTTCTTTAGTAGCTCCTTAGCATATTTTTCTTGACATAGGAACAAGCCTTCCGAAACTCGATTGACTTCTAATCCCAACAAGTTCTTCAATTCTCCGAGCTCCTTCATGTGGAACCGCACAGAAAAATTTTCTTTGATCAGCTTGATCTCCATGTTGTCATCACCTGTGATGATGAGATCATTCACATACACGAGCACTATTGTGATCTTCTCTCCTTGAGCTTTCACGACGAGACTTGAGTCGGCGATAGCGAGGGTATATCCACTTTGTACTAAGAACTCTGCAATCTTGTCGTACCAAGCTCTTGGTGCCTGCTTTAGTCCGTATAATGTTTTCCTTAGTTTGCAGACATAGTTCGGACAGTTCTTATTTGCAAACCCCTGAGGTTGTTTCATATAGATTGCTCTGTCTAATTCTCCATATAGGAATGTATTCTTCACGTCCATTTGCCAGAGTTTCCAGAACTTACCTATTGTTAAGGCGAGTAGAACTCTGACAATTGTTATCTTCGCAACTGGACTGAAGGTTTCGTCGTAGTCCAAGCCATACTTTTGGGAGAATCCCCGAGCGACGAGACGAGCCTTGTACCTCTCCACTGAACCATCTGGACGAGTTTTCACCTTATAGACCCACTTGCAGGATATGGGTATTACCTCACTGGGTTTGAGAACCAAGTCCTATGTCTGGTTTTCTTCTAAAGCTCGGATCTCTTCTCACATTGCTTTTTGTCATACCTTGTGTTTTGATGCTTCTTTAAAGGTTGATGACTCTTATGAATCGACGTTGTCTGCAAGTACCGCATCGATGTATCTTGTCGGAGGTCTACGTTGTCTTGTAGATCTCCTCAGCGGTGTTGTATTATTTCCTTCTTCTTCCATCATATCTTGCGGAGATCGTTGATAGGCTCCGGTCTACCATGGTCGATCTTCTTCTTCATTACTATTTCTGGCAATAGGAGTTTCTTCTGTTGACTCCTCGCTGACTGGCTTTAATGGTACTTCCTCCCACCGGTTCTTATCTTTATCTTCTACTTCCTTTGAAGGTGGCCACCAGGAAGTTGTCTTGATTGCTCAACGCTTGAACTGCCACCTCTATTTATGAAGAATTGCCGATAGAAATATTTGGAGAAGAAGGGAGGAGGAATTATTTTGAGAGAGGAGAGTAACTAAGGCTAGAAATTTTACTTTGTGTGGGTTGATTACAAAATGAGCCCGATGACCCCTATTTATAGGTGAAAGTCCCGGTCGAACTATGCATGAGATTAGACTACGTTTTCCTATTGTTGGCCTTTTACTCTATCTACTTCCTCTATTCTTTCTTGACCATAATTTTAACTTACCCGTACACGTTATAGTTCCACGAGCCACATTTGGAAAGTATCCATACTTCTAGATTAGTAGCGGGTGTTGGGTAATTTTAACGGATCACTCATGCTTGTCGACATGCTGCTAACATCTCGTAGCATTTGTTCGGAGGGGGACAAGGTCGCTACTTATAAGGCCTCTTGTTAATTCACCCTCTCCTTCTGCAAATAACTTTACAAGAAAATTTTTAAGGACCGGCGTTATTATGTAATGGGCCCAAGAAAAGCCCGGCCCAACAGAAATCCCCGCTGGCGTCATTTCTCACCCGCCGGCGAGCATCAGCATTGTATTGCCTTAGTCGGAACAAGATAAATCTCAATCTTCGTCCTGCCGAGGGCAGTAACCGATGGTGCACCGAAGCACCATGGCAAGAGCAAGCCGAAGAAGCAACGGCAACCTCACGTAAGCAAGCGTTTTCAGATGGTCGAGTTCGTTTCAGGTATTGGATTTTGGATGGAGAATTGTTCCGTTGGTTGATTGGATTCCTCAGCGTTCTGGTAGTTCAAGGTATGTTTTGTCTCTTTTGGTGGTTGAATGGGTAGGTTAAGAAGCAGGTGGATTTGACGCAGTTCAGATCGCAGCTCGATGCCTTGGGGTTGAAGCTTGTTCAGGTCAAGGCCGACAGAAACTGCTTCTTCAGGTGCGCGAAATGACCCCAGAAGCAGATCACCACCGAGTTCTGTTTTCCTCGCTCGACGCAAGCATTTTTCTGCAGTTTGGTGAATTTCTTGGGCTTTTGTGTTTTCCTTGTCCTCGGCAGTTGTGGATTGTTTGGGGGACTGCCTGCCGTGATCGCGTTGTTTCGGGGATATTTTTGAGTTACTTACTCGAGTTAGTTTTTGCTGAGCGCTTGCAGATCAGTTAGAAGGAAATGAGGATGAACACAGCAAGGATCAGAGCATGCTTGTTCAGTACATTAAGGTATACCATCAGCATATATCTGGATCGAGGGTAAGAGAGGTTGGATCTTGGCAACAGAATTACTGTTTATTTGATCCATACAACTTTGAGGATCAAGACCTTCCTAAAAGACAATGTTGTTCAAGAAGTTGTGAACTTGAAAAACTCAAGACCGTCATCTCAACACAATAAGGCCTTTACTGCAAATTGATCACGTCCATGATGTCTATATAGTAGGACTTCATGGATACGGACTTCTGTATGTCTGACGACAAATCACTTCGAAAGCAGTTCCGTTTCATGATCCATGTACCCATCCGACTTTGCCTAGTCAGTTTTCCATCTCTTTTTATGGTTGGTTCCCAATCCCGAATCCTATATAAAGCCACAACACTTGCATATCCTTTCAGCACTGGAAAAAATTAATAATCCTCGATGTCGAGCTACAAAAACACTTAGCTCTTGCATCCCATGCCCACCTCGTGCTCTCGATGTTTGTGTGTTTCATGATAGCTGTCCCGAGTGGTACCTGCACCTGTTCGTCGAACCCGACCACCACGGTCGTGCTCTACATAGAGGCCGCCATGTTTTTCCACACAAAAAAACATATTCCAAGATGTCCGGCTACAAATCACTTGCACTTGCCTCCCATGCCCTCCTCGTGCTCTCCTTCTTCGTGCGTGCCTCGGTAGCTGCCACCAGCGGTAGCTGCACCTGTTCTCCGTACCTGACCATCACCATCGTGCTATACATACAGGCCGTCCGGTACAATGGCACGAACACTAACTACACCACCTACTCTGTTGCCGAAATCCAAGGAACTAACTTCGGCGCTCGACAATTCGGCACAATCAATGTATATGACGACCCCATGACCTTTGACGCAAGCCCAACCTTGACCTCGGTTGGCCGTCTGCAGGGAATCTACGCCGTGGCAGATATGAATGGCCCCACACGCCTCATTACGGCCACCATCCAGTTTACCGGGGGTCAATACGCCAATAGCTCGCTGAACATCAAGGGCCTTGGAACTGCGATTGCTGGCGTGCCGGTGCGGCTGGCAATTGATGGGGGAACGAATGTCTTCAACAATGCTAAAGGGGACGTGACGTTCGTGAAAATCTCCCGCTCAGGCCCGAACTCTGTCTTCCAGGCCATATCAACACCACAAAAGCCATCTAAAGCGTCTCCATCCTCAATCTGGTTATGATAAAAATGAACGGTATGAATATGACATGAGAAATGTCGCATGTATTGGCATCCACGCCATAGGATAATGATAATGCTAACAAATACAATCAACGAGTACGATGGCCTCGATCTGAGTCAGAAACCAGAAGAATTTAGCATGGAGTAATTAAGGTTAGGTTTGTCTGTAGGTGCTGATGACTTAAGTAAGGATTCTAATAAAACGAATGTCATTTGTTTTTTGTGTGTGTGTGTTGGTGGGGGAGGGATTCAAGAGGAGTCAATCGTGACTCAGATTACGACCTCGTCCTACCAGTTGTGTAATGGGCCCAAGAAAAGCCCGGCCCGAAAGCAATCCATGCTGGCACCGTTTATCACCCGCCGGCCGTAGCTGTTGTCAGATCACGACCTATCGGAGACTTCTTCCTGCCGATGGTGCCGCCGAAGCACATTTGTTTGCTGGCCCATGTTTTTTGGGCGGTCTTTCTTCCCATTTAATCAACCCACTCCTTTCGAGACGAGATGTTTCATTATATAGCAACAAGTTTTTTGTAGAGTAGCATTTACCGAATTTCATTGAGTATATTTGAACTACTTTCGTACAGTTTGGTTAGTTTTGGTCTATCAAAAAATTGGGCTTATTTTCCAAAATAAAGTTCAATTTAGTGAGAAAATATTGTACAATTTATATAACAATAAAATGAATAAATAATGAATCATTATTACTAAAATTATAAACAATAACCTCTCGGATATTATTGTTAATTTTCAATTTTGTTTGGTCAGCTTTCTTTTTTTTTTTTACGTAGTTCGTATCCAATCTAAAATCCTATATAAAGCGCGACATTCCACGTCTTTTCCACATAAAAAAAAAAATATATATATTCCAAGATGTCCGGCCACAAATCTCTTGCACTTGCCTCCCATACCCTCCTCGTTCTCTCCATCTTCGTGCATGCATCGGTAGCATCCACCAGCGGGTGTGCAAAAATGCAGAAGTCAAAAGAGAAAAAACATCGTCTTGAAAAAAGGCAAAAGAGAAAAAACATCGTCTTGAAAAAAGGCAAAAGATAAAAAACATCGTCTTGAAGAACTTCTGCTTACCAAAAAATAAAAGGTAGAACTTCTTGACGAGCGATCTTCAAAATGGGTGAACATCTGTTCGAGTATGACTTCTTTGACTAAATAAGCATTGGACTAAATAATCTGCACGTCACAGATGTAAAAATGAAAAAAATTAAAAAATAAAAAAGGGAGAACGTCATCACGAGAGAGAACAATCATCTTCGGAATAAATAAGCAGTGGACTAAATAAGCAGCAGGACCCGTATTGAGCAGTTTCCCGTGAGAGAGATTGAGGATGGGATCGGCCATGATCACCGTTGTCTTAACCGTTGCTGCCACCATCACCATCGCCGCCGCTTCCTCATCTGAATGCATGTCATCTGGTGAATGCCAAGGCAGCTTCAACGTTTTCATCAGCTTCCGTGGAAAGGATGTCCGTAACACCTTCCTCAGCCACCTCCTCCAGGCTCTCGAGCATGCGGGTATACGTGCTTATGTCGACACCACTGGTTTATCCAAAGGAGACGATATAGCGCAATCTCTTGGGGAGGCCATCCGAAACTCCAGGATAGCCATCCCCATCTTCTCTCTCAACTACGCCTCCTCCCGCTGGTGCTTGAATGAACTCGTCCAAATTATGGATTGTCGGAAACGGGGACAACTTGTGATGCCAGTATTCTACAGGGTTGAACCGTGGGAGGTGAGGAGACCCACGACATATAGCTTAGAAAAGGCACTCGCATCCCATGGGAATGATTCGGAAGTGCTGACGAGGTGGATGAAAGCCCTGTCGGACGCTAGTCACTTGTCGGGTTGGCATCTGGATGCAAACGGGTAAGCGTCTCTTCTCTTCCCGTTCCGGTAATCCATAGTTACGGTCACCGGATAAAAGCGTAGTAGGCCAAACCAGATAAAAGCCTGCCCTTTAGATGGCAAAGACGGTGGACGGCGCCAACAGCGAAGGAGCTAGTGGGGGCCTAGCTTTTGTTTTTAAATTTATGTAATTCTGAATTTTCTTTCCTCATTCTTTCACTTCTCGTTTAATGGTGCGACAGAAACGAAGCAAAGTTCGTCAGCGAGATTGTTAGCAACATCAAGGCCGTACTACCCCCGAAACGCTTATATGTCGCAAAGTACCCCGTTGGAATCGGATCCCAAGTCGCACAGATGAAGCATCTGCTGAATATGGAGTCTAATGAGGTCCTCTTTGTGGGAATATGGGGAATGGCAGGTTCTGGAAAGACAACTCTCGCCAGAGCAATTTTTAATTCTGTCGCGGATCATTTTGACGGATGTGCATTTTTACCAATTGTAAGGGAAGACGCAGCCAATCCTACAGTTGGCCTTGCTAAGTTGCAGGAGAAGCTTCTGTCAGAGGTGTTGGGGCGAAAAGATGGGACGGTTGGAAGCATTGCCAGTGGAATCCCTCTCATAAAAGATCGACTATGTCAAAAGAAAGTTCTGTTAATCCTTGATGGTGTTAACAGTATAGAACAACTCGATGCATTGGCCGGAGAACAGGACTGGTTCAGGAATGGAAGTAGGATTCTTGTTACGACAAGGGATAAGTCATTGCTGACCGCACATAATGTGCATGTTGTTCATGAGGTGAAAGGCTTACCGTACGAAGAGGCATTACTTCTCTTTAGCAAGCATGCTTTCCCAAAGAATGATCAGCCCAACAACATGCACAAAGATCTCATAGACAGAATCCTGAGTTACTGCGATGGTCTTCCGTTGGCCCTAGTTAATTTGGCGTCTTTGTTCAGGAATCAAGAGGAATCTCGCTTGAGAAGCACAATGAAGTTACTTGAAAAGAACGGTCCAAGTGGAGAGATCGACAGGGTGCTCAGAGTAAGCTTTGATGAGTTGGACCAAAATACGAGAATGATTTTCCTCGAAATTGCTTGCCGCTTCCGGGGTAAGCTCAGAAGTGAAATAGAAAAAGCCATGGATCCTTGTGGTTTCGAAACGTCACTCGGAATAGACACCCTCGTAGAGAGATCCATGATAACTATCGTGAAGGACACTATTCACGGTCTGAGTGTCAAGAGAGTTGAAGTGCATCCCTTGCTTCAATTGATGGGTCGTAACATTGCTTGTCCAGAAAGTCCAGACAAACCCAGCAAGCATACAATGATGTGGATTTACGGGGACAAAATCTTCAAGGACCCCATTCACAGTGCTAAAGCAGCTCTTGATTCTGTTGGCTTGCATAATATCTGTCTGAAATCTCGGGACGGACCCGGCATGCATATCAGGATTAACACATATCCGACATGCTGTCAAATGGAATGTAATATGGAGTTTTGTCCGGAATCTGGGAAGCATAGCAGGATGCCGATTAACACATACAATGCCTTGTCAAATGGAAAGGTAAGGGCCGCCTCTGCAACCACCCTCGTTTCTCAGGCGTTATGCAACAAGACCAGCTAACCGCAAGTTTTTTGTGCTTGTAGGCCACAAACAATGTTGAATGCTTAGCATTCTGATCGACTCGTCCCAAGTGAGTTTGCTTACCAGGACGATATGATGTCATGTGGCGTTCCTGTATCTTATCGAAGACTCCTTGGATTGGCTGTGTTGAGCATTTGGAGGTTGATAAAGCAAAGGCTATGAAGGTAGAATGGTCGGCTTAAGAGAAGAGGCTCGTGAAACAGAGAAAGAAGCAGAAACAGAGGAGGAAAGAAGAAGAAGAAGACGTTTTCCAGAAAAACCAGATTGTCTTTATCCATTACAATCATCATCCCCCTTATCTTCATGTGTTTACACAATGTGGAAATCCCCCTGTTAGCACATACATGCACATGCTTCGGGTTTCAAGTAATAAGAGACAAAGCGGAAACCCAAAAAAGTCAACATGACTCCCCATTTCGAACATCTCTCTTGCACGAGATGCTAGATGGAATGCCACGTCCATTGAATGCGATGATGTCGAGCACGGCTCAAAAAAGCCAAAAATTTGGCGAGCTCTGGCCGAGTTCGGGCCTTAATTTTTCACTATCTTGTCGAATTCGGTTCTACTTACTAATCAACTTGATAAATTTTATAATAAAATTAATAATTAAAATAAATATTTTTAAAAAATATATACATATCTGAAAATAGAAGGGGAAACACGGGCTCAATCTCGAAATCATGCTCAAATTTTTTTACTTGAATCGAACTCGGGGAGGTGGTGTCCGATTCATTAACACCCATGCCTCGCGTTAAGCCATCATCCCAGCATAGATTTTTTATTTCATTTGAGACATAAAAAAGTAATTAAAAAGGTTGATAATTTTATGGAGTTTGATGCTTTCTCTAGAGGCAATGATTGATTTCTAACCTTTCCTACATTTTTTTAATGACTTTTTGGTTGGATTTTTCTTGATCCCTAGTTGGAATGACAATCTGGTCATCAGTAGTGTCAAACTTGGGCTTTGGTGAAAATCTTTCTTCTGCGACCGACAATGAAGAGGAGATGTTGACCATATCTAAACTCTATGACTAGGAACCCTACCTGGAGAAGCACCTTGCCCACACCACCATGGATAACACTACTCGTACTAGCTCTATCGTGATGAATGCTCCCATCACACTAGATTCAGGCCTTAGTATAAGAACCTCTACTTCGGACAAACTTGGAGGGTTATATGAGATAGCCCATAAAGAAGAATGGGAGGAGACAAAGCTGCCTCTCCTCAACCCATATGCTGCTTTCACCAAGCCTTCTTTAAATCCCATAAGAAGTATCCGGACGTTGATAAAACATCCCTCGTCCAAGGTGCTCGAGTATGTCCAAGCCAGCAAATTCAGCCAACACCCCATCTGGGCCACACACAAGGAACAATTTGTGTCCTTACAACTGCCTGCTGAATTTCCCAGACAATGGATAGACAGGGGATATACTCATCTCCATTTTGGAGCCATTAGACTTGCACTAACCTATCATGGCAGGAAAGGTCTTCCAGTTACAGCAAGAATGGCTCTCTTGGATGTCAGATACAGAGAGTATCAACATGCTTGTATTGGCACCGTAGAAACAACACTAAATGCTGGGACAGTATTTGTTACACTTTATCCCAATTTCTGTATGTCTCTACAGGATTCCAACATACTGGATGCCTTACAAGTACAGGTCCAGATTGCAGGACCAGAACAGGACGAAAATTCCATTGAGGCAACCATGCACTACCAGATGGCTTACAGGGTGCAGAACCATGCACTAGACCTCAACGTTGCTGACAATAATGGTGATGCTTTACTCATCCGAAGCGATTACCATAATTCACAAGCTCCTACATGCCTATATGTACCCAGGCAGATCAGCAGAGGTGACCTCCTCAAACTCTTGCCTGAAAGATGGATCACCAACTATGAGAAAACTCAGCAGAAGGTCAAGCCCATCCAGTCTTCTGAACCAAAGTTCATTAGGGAAAGGGATGGCACTGTTGTCATCAAGTTTGACCGGACACATGAGAAGGATGCCCCGACTCCTTCGATTTTCCCGACTATGTTCATGATGCAACCTCTTCCTCGGCGGAAGAAACCTGATCCCCTTAACCGTATCATCCATTCTTTTGATGAACAGGGACAGGAAACGTATCACTTCAGAGACCCAGCAACTGACCACTGCTACTGGGATGTTTGTTCCTCAGACATTTGCGGATGCAAAGATGAGCATCTCTCAAGCGATGATGAGGATACCAGGAGAAAAAGGAAGTCAGGACAAAGAAGACTGTCTGACTCTGACTCTGACAGTGATGATGATGATGATCAGGATCAGAAGCCCTCTAAAGATGATGAGGCAGATGCCGCTCCCCAAATCAAAACAGATTATGGAGCATGGCAGTTCCTGATTGACCAGGCCCCACGGTTAAGGCCTAAAAAGAAGCCCTCAAAGGTATTACCCTGCTACCAAAATATTCTTAAGTGGCAGAAGAAGAACCCTTCTTCGCAGGTAATCCTAGGGCAGGTAACACCCACCAATTGTGCTCAAAAAGCTGCAAGGCCAATACCCATTGGCACCCCATCAGAGATCATGATGATGGGAATACCTGGAGAGTTGAACTTTCCAACTCAAGATGAGCAAACTATTGACGGTATTAAGTACTGTTCCAAAATTCCTATTCCGACAGGTGTTGATGCACAGGGTAACCCCCTGAGAAATAGTACTGCAGAACATGTCCTAAATTGGCAAAGCCAGAATGCCTTAGCACAGAATGCAGGACTTAATACTATCTGCAGAAAGATAGACACTGTCCAAGAACTTTTGACAGGAACAGAAGCCAGGCTCAGTACAAAGATAGATGCTCACCAGGATAAAAATCAGGCGATGCTCCAATCCCTTCATAAGAGGTTAGAGAACTTTGAAAAGGGTAGATACCCTTCTTATTTCAGGTCTGACCCAGATGATGAAATCGCCAAGCTCAAAAGGCAGATCAAAATCCTAGAAGACAAGCAGGTGGATCTAAACAAGCAACCAGACCCTGCCAGTCTACTAAGCTTTGGACGACCACAAGTTATCCCACAAAGCTATGGTTTAAGCTTAAATCCCATCTCAAAGCCTTTTGATATTCTGGATTTTGGTAATAGGACTTCTTCGTTTATGCAAGTATCCTCTAATGCTCCTCCTCTGTATGGACAAGCTGGAAAGAAGGATCCTGCAGAAATTAGAGAAGTTATTAGAGAACAGCAGAAGTCATCCAGAAGGAAAAATGAGATTAGAGAAGGAAAGAGAAAGGTAGAAAGCTCCAAGCCTGCAGAAAGACGCCGGACACCCAGTCCAGAGACACAGTCTAGTCCTAGCCCTCAGACACAGCAGTTAATGATCCGAGGACATCAGGACTCTCTTGATTGCCCAACAAGAAAATGGTGTCCACCTTTTGCTCCTTCCCAGATTCTCATGGCAAATAAGTACGAAGAAACCAGCACATCTGAAAGCTCAACAGAAGAAACTATCTCCTCAACTGAGGAAAGCACCTCTACGGGTGAATCAGAACAGGTATCTGATGTTACTTCAGAAACCTCATCCTTAGTTTTGCCTCATGTATTCATGGCAGACAGAGAGGAGACAAAAACCAGTACCTATAGACAAGAAGAGGTACAGTCAGATGAGTCAATGGAGGAAACTCCTCCTAGGAGAACAGAGGGAAATACCAAGTTCACCTTTGATGACATACCACGAAACCAATGGCCTCAGCGCATTCAAGATTTCCTTGCGTGGTGTATTCACAAGAGGGTAACTGTATACAACACCTCTGATATCCTTACAGACTTGACTTCCAATTTTCATGGCACCTTGCAGACATGGTGGAATTTGTTCTCCGAACAAGATCAAATCCAGATGGTAAATATGACTTTACCAGACTTTATGAACAACCTCCACCTTCATCTTATTGGCAACCCTAATGACCTCCTGGAAGAGAAAAGAACAGAATTCTTCCAGCGACGATGCTGCTCTTACAAGGTACAAGATTTGGATAAACATTTCCAAAGAATGCTGCATCTATTCTTGCATTTAGGTGGAGACAATACATACAAACCTGTATTTCTATCTTCGATAGAACCACCTATATCTGCTATGGTTGAGAAGAGTCTTATCAGTAAGAATGTTAGGATTGCTCAACTAACGGTTGGACAGATTCAGCAAGAAATCATCTCTGGGGTCAATGAACTATGCCAGAGGAAAGAAATCATTCAGGGATTTCTGAATCAAGACAAACGTCTAGACCAAGTCTGCCGAGCCAAGAAAAACAGGTACAAAATTAAGTGTACCACCAAAGACTTATGCTCTTGTGCTCCAGGAACTAAGCCCCATAAGACAAAGCATGGGAAGAAGGACTCCTCCAAGGGAAAAAAGTTCCCTAGGAAATCACGCAGGTTTCCAAAGAAGTGGAAGAGATTCCTCAGGTTCAAGAAGAAGGTTGGACCACAAAGAAAGTCCACCAGATGCTTCATTTGCAATAAGCCTGACCACTTTGCAAAAAACTGCCCCAGAAGGGGAAAAGGCTTAATGGCGCAAATTGAAGAATGCACCCAGACATCCCTGAGGGATGATGATCTTGAATCTCTTTTCTCCTTAGAAGAATTTCCAACTAAGAAGACAGTTTTTTGTCTTGAAGGAGAATTTTCAGGAACAGATACTGAAGAGGGAATATACACCATCAGAGTTCATCCGGAAGGACAGAACTTCCCCGTCATTCCTATAAGGCAAGAACCTTCTGAGGAATCCAATAATGGTACCATCATTGTTACAGGGGACTCTGATGAGAAAGAAACTCATGAAGGAGATTCAAGCCACCAGCTCCCACTAATTGCTGCTTCTCAGATGGCACCACATATAAAGGTCCAGGTATATTTTTCCAAATACCATAGACCAGTTACTGCCATTGCCTTTATAGACACTGGAGCAGCAGAAAGCATGATTAACCCGGCTCTCGTGCCACAAGAATTTCTGGTACCATACATGAAGAAATTTGTGGCTGCATCAAGTGACGTGTTCCATACCACTCATAGGACAAAGGATTTAAAGATAAAAGCTTTTTCACAACTGCATTATCAAATCCTCCTTATATGTCACAGATCTTCCAGGCAGAGACATAGTACTTGGATGGAACATTCTGCACAAACTACCTGAGTTGATGATCTTGTCTACAGGTCTCAAGTATCATGGAAATTTCAAGCCATACACATCACTAACCCGGATGTTTTCTATTGAGCCTGCAGAAAGGATGAAACAATTGTTCAGCTCATCCTTTGCAGAAAGTCATGAAGAGTTTCTACAGAAATGCCCTCATCCATTATGGAAGAATTCCAAGTTCTTTGTTCGGTTGCCATTCAAGCAGAATGAAGACATTAATCCCACAAAGGCTAGTCATTCAGGTATGAATCCTGATGATACTAAAGCTGCTAAGAAAGAATGTGCTTCTCTATTGCAGCAGGGATTAATTGAGCCAACAGACTCACAGTGGGCATGTGAGGCGTTTTACGTAAACAAGCGTTCTGAACAAATCAGGGGGAAACGAAGGTTAGTTATAAATTATCAACCTCTAAATCAGTTTCTACAAGATGATAAGTTTCCTGTGCCAAGACGAACGGTATTATTCTCTTCACTTGCCAAAGCAAAAATATTTTCAAAGTTTGACCTTAAAAGTGGCTTTTGGCAACTTGGCATACACCCTGATGATAAATGGAAAACGGGATTTTGCATCCCAGATGGACATTATCAATGGACAGTTTTGCCCTTTGGACTCAAAACTGCCCCGTCACTTTTTCAGAAGGCTATGACAAAGATCTTTGAACCGATCTTGGACTCTGCACTTGTCTATATTGATGATATCCTGCTATTCAGCCCAGACAGGCCTTCACATGAAAAACTGCTAAGACAATTTGCAAGCCTCGTACAGGAACATGGCATAATGCTCTCAGAGAAGAAAATGAGACTCTTTGAACATTCAGTGGAATTCTTGGGGATGAACCTATCAAATGGACAATATCTCCCTGGACCTCATATTGCCCAAGAATTATTAAAATTCCCAGACCTCAATCTTACAAAGAAACAAGTCCAACAGTTTTTGGGAATTGTTAATTACCTGAGAGATTTTGTTCCTAACATCAGCAGGTACTGGTATTTCGACTCAAGACTACAAGCAATGGCATCCATCAACACAGTAGACGAATTCGCCAGTCTTCCTTTTTCTCTTGTTCATGAAGCTCCACTCCATTCAGACAGAGAAATGGCCATCACTGACAATGAGTTTTTGAAGATCAGGCTCTGTAAAGAGAACGGAGTTCCATACTTAGATCCAGACGTGGTACTCCAACATCAAATCCAGTTCACAGACCCGAACCATGTCCACATGCTCCAATGTGCGCTCCACCAGCACGAGCATCAAGATGATGGAGTATATTGGGAAGACATTGCACAAGACTTCTTAAACAAGGTGGACCTTGGCCCAAGCTCATCAGGCCAATCCGGCCCAAATCCAGAATCTTTATCAGCGGGTCCCTCATCCACTCAAAAAAGAAGTTCAGCGCACTCCCCCGACAATCGAGGAAAGCGACCAAGAGAGTAGCCGCCCACGAGGAATAAAGAAGATGCCTTAGCGATAAGGCCGGCACAAGCAGCCAACTAACTTTCCAAAAGCTGCAAGATTCCTCCGCAAATTTCGCTCCACTAATTTAGCTTTACAGCTTTCAGCATAGTGAAATCTTTGTAATATAAATAGACACTCCCACCAGAGGAGCAAGGCAGAGCAATTTACATTCAGAGCTAATACACAAGTAGTTTTCCCATATCCATGGCCGGCTAAGTTTCTTCCAAAGGTGTTATCTAGTAGTGGTGGTTCCCTAGATCGACGATCTCTCAAGAAACCCCCTCACCTTCGATAAACCCAAAAACATCTGCAAAACCCAGAAAACCCAAAAACATTCAAAAACCAGAAAACCCAAATTCATGACTCTTTTGTCTAGCATCCATCGTATGCTTTATCTTGCATTCATTTTATCACTCTTGTTTCCAGAGTTTTCCAGGTTCTGCTTTGTTTTAATTGTTTACCCTCTATCACCTTTGTTGATATTTGTGTTTGGTTAAAGCTGGCAAATTTCTTGCCTTGCTGTTTATGGTATCTAATTCAGTATAATGGTATAACCTGTTTAACGAAAGGACTCTTCCCCAGACAAACTCTAAATCTTGTTATGAGTATTGTGATTTTGGCTGCTTAGACTCTAATTGTGAAATGGATGTTTGCAGTACACTGTTAACTCGGTAGGGTTCTCTCAGAACCGTAAAGCTATCGACTGCCATAAGGACCACTTGCCGTTATAGCCAGGAGGGCTGCCAGGCGCAGGTCGCGGCCACTGATAGTAGGTGTGATGAGACCTCCACTAGGAAGACATCGTTTCCGCAAACCCCCCTTTCCCAATAATGAAGTCTTACGTAGCCACTTCCACAGTATTCGTCGACAGTATGACGAGCCACTCTGGAAGAAGAAGAAAACTCTTAAACATTTTACCCATACCATCACTGCGTTAGATGAGTACATAGACTATAAGGCCCGAAACTGTGTACTTCACACAATTGAGGCCCAGCTTTCTTACTTCAACTGCATGGAACCAGGTGAGGAATGGATCTTCCTCAATCCTTGGGACTTATGTGGCGGATGGATTTCCCTCCGCAACCATGTCCAGTATCGGCAGTATCTTGTTTGGTATATCAAGCAACATCTGTATCTATCTACTGCCTAGTTTTAATATTCTGCTTTCTCTTATCTTATCTAAAAGGACTCGGATATCCTTTTAGAATTTTTATCTTTGTATTTTTCCGCTGCTTTATTTCCGACCTTGAGCAACTCTCGCGTTGTTCTGTTCTGGTGGTCGAAGCTTCTGTCTTTGTACAACTCTTCATTTCTTTATCTGATTAGATGTCAGCTTCAGTGTCTTTCCCTTCTTGAGTTGTTTTGTGACAGTCGTACTATTGCTCGAAAAAGTTTGAATTTTAAGAACAATTGACGTTAGTTATTACAGGGGTCACGAATGCTACGTTATTCTAAGAATAACCGGAGGGATTATCCTTTTCCTCGTCACTGAGACACACGTTCTGCGACAAGCAAGTCGGTGGTACACATCAGCAGCCACAGTAAAGTAATCAATTTCTGGTGGGTTGGTTTTAACCCTTAATTCTTAAACTTAAAATATATCATTTTCTGCAATTTCTCTCCTGTTTTCTCATTGAAAATACGAACCAAACGAATTCCAATAGTTTCTCCATTCATTTGCCATTCCAAAGAATAACTATCGTATCATGTGAAATGAATATTTAGTCGGATCCACACACAAAAAAAAAATGGTAGAAAAATGAAGATTGGGGACGATCTCCAACTCCAACCTTGAAATTGACCCTCAAATTTGGAGAGAATACAAGGAAAATTCGTAGGGCATGTGGTTGGAATTCATGATATCCTCAAACAATAATCGGTCATTAAATCTTTATTTCCTAAGGAAGTGAATCTCACATCCCCTGGAAACTCAATCTTCTAAGAGGGACGGACGGACGGGTTTCTACGAACGCGGAGAGGTCGCCAAGCCAAACGCGTCTTCCTGTTATTACTTCACAGAGGGAGGGGTGTTGACATTTAGATATATATTTATTTACAAGCGTTAGTTTGATGTTGCGACGGAGGGGTACGAAATGCTACGGACGTTTTCCTCGTCATTATTTGAGAAATTCTAGTGAAAGTTGAAAGAAATCTCGATGGAAGTCGGGAACCAAATTCTTACATTTTCCTCTTGTTTCTTTGTCGTCGCTGTATATATAAGTGCGTTTGGCTATGGGAAGTGCGACTACAAAGAGGTGAAGACGGAGGGGGAATGGGATCGGCTGGCTCAAAGGCAAGAGTAACTTCCTCTGCTGCTGCTTCTCCGAGCTCTAACCGCGGGAACTTCCACGTCTTCCTCAGCTTCCGTGGCCCCGATGTCCACAACACCTTCTTAGCCCACCTCCACCATGCTCTCGAACGCGAGGGCGTCCGCACCTATGTTGACCGTGAGGATCTCCGAGCTGGAGACGAGATCATGCCGGCGCTCCGGAGGGCCATCTCCGACTCGAGGATCGCCATCGTCATCTTCTCCGTCAATTTTGCCTCCTCCTGCTGGTGCTTGGATGAGCTTGCCGAGATCGTGGATCATGGGAAACGGGGGAAGCTCCTCGTGAAGCCGGTATTCTATCGGGTGGAACCGAGGGAGGTGAGGACACCGAGGTTTAGCTTCGCCAAGGCGCTTGATGCCCATGAACTGAAACTCGGGAAGGACTCGGGCATGCTGAGGAGGTGGAGGGAAGCCCTTTATGAGGCCGGTAACTTGTCCGGCTGGCATTTGGACGTGGATGGGTACGTACCCCACCTTCTTCTCCTTTGGATCGTGAGGGATGGACGTTAAAAAATATTTCGTCTTGATTTTTTTTTTCTTTCACCTTCCAACTATTCAATTCATGTGAAGATGGATTTTTGGGTGATTTCGCTGACTATAATGCTTTCTCGTTTAATGGTTCGAACAGAAACGAAGCAGAACTCATTAGGAAGATTGTTAAGGATGTCAATGGCGTTTTAGACCGCACACATTTGGATGTCGCAAAATACCCTGTCGGAATCGAGTCCCACGTTGCACGGATGAAGAATCTGCTGAATTTGGAGTCAGGCGATGTCCTCATGATAGGAATATGGGGAGCAGTGGGCGTTGGAAAGACAACTCTCGCCAAAGCCGTTTTCAATGCTGTCTCTGACCATTTCGATGGATGTGTGTTTTTGCCCAATGTGAGGAAACAGTCTGCCAATCCAAGTGTCGGCCTTGCTAAGTTGCAGGAAAAGCTTCTTTCGGAGGCATTGGGAAGAAATGATGCTAATGTCCGGAGCATTGCCAGCGGAATCTCTCTCATAAAAGACAGGCTTTGTCGTAAGAAGATTCTCCTGTTACTTGATGATGTTAATACTATAGAACAACTTGAAGCATTGGCAGGAGGACTAGACTGGTTCGGGAATGGAAGCAGGATTCTCATTGCGACAAGGGATAGGTCCTTATTAACGGCACACAACGTGCGTTTCAATCATGAGGTCAAAGGCTTACCTTATGACCAGGCATTACAACTCTTTAGTAAGCATGCTTTCCCAGAGAACCATAGTCCCAATGTCACACCGTATCTCGTAGACAGATGCCTGGCTTATTGCGGTGCACTTCCTCTTGCCCTAGTGGTTTTGGGTTCTTTGCTCCGCAATAGGGAGGAGCGTCACTGGGAAAGCACGATGAATTTACTCGAGCAACAAGGTGTGTGTAAAGAGATCGACAAGGTGCTCAGAGAAAGCTTCGACGAGTTGGACCATAATGCTAGGGTAATTTTCCTTGCAATAGCTTGCTTCTTCAAGGGTAAGTGCAGAAGGGAAATTGAAAAAAGTATGGACTCTAGCGGTTTCGAAGCATCACACGGGATCGACATACTTGTGGAGAGGTGCATGATAACAATTGTCAAAGATGGTGGTACTTGTGGTTCCGTTGCTGGGAGAGTGGAAATCCATCCCTTGCTACAGCGCATGGGTCATGACATTGTTCGTAAGGAAAATTCGAATGAACTCGGCAAGCATAGCGGGCCATGGATTTACAAAGAAATACTTGACGCGTTGTCAAGTGGAAGAGTAAGAGGCGTATTTCCTGTCGCTTTCATTTCTGAGGTGCCATATTCTGCAACCCGAGCTAACATCATTGATCTTTTTTTCCAAGTAGGGCTCCAACACCATAAAAGGCTTAGCATTGCGATTGCCTCAACCCAAAGAACGCTTTGATGCTGGCGAGTTGACAGACTTGAAGGATCCGAGACATCTGAAAACGAGGAATATGCATTACTTTGCAGATCCTACCAGAGAATTTGGTCAGATCAAATGTTCCGGGTATTCCTTACCAAGCACTTCATTCAGCTGGCCAAAAAAGTACAAGGAGCAGGATCCCATCTGCCGCAAAGGGTCTATCCACCACATCTCAGGAGTTGCTCTCCATGAGGACTCCTGGCGCAAAGCCAAAGTTGCTCGTTTGGCAGTGGAGTGCCAACTTCGCTTTCCCAGAAAGATACCTGCCATATCGGCAGCGTCAATCTTAATTCCCTGGGTTCGTTCCACTCCACATCACTCTAAATGTGCCTGCCAACCTTGCCAGTAGCAGGGGCTCCTCCGAAACGCTGTTCTAAATACTCTAGGAACTTCTCTTGCAGATCGTTCAGGTTGTAGATTAAAACTGCTCACCAGGTTGGGACCATTCGCGAGGCAATTGTATTAGAATTTTTTTATTATTAATATACAGACAAATTTGATAAAGGGGTAAAATCAGGGATGTAGTAGTTTTACGGGCCTCTGTCAAATGGGCCGGGCCTGGACAGAAAGCATAAAATATTCGAGTGGGCTTAAAACCATAAAAATCTCTCTTATTTGAAAAACAAAAAGGCAAAATATGCGTAGTTTGCGTTTATTTACGGTCGACTTTTTGTTGCTTCCCAGTTCCCATGAGATATTTCAATTTTCCCTGTTAATTATTGTTTTAACATTTAAATGTTCTTCCTACTCTCCGTCTCCGGTTTCCCCGACTGTAATTTTCTCCGCCTTCACCGTGGAGGATGGACGCTGTCGTCGCGCGTTCCTCGCCGCCGCTACTCACCCTTTCCTGCTCACCCAGTCCCGCGCCGCCGCGTGTCCTCTCGTTGCCGCGCCCGATCCCGCTCCCTTCCCCCTCATTCTCCTCCTCCTACTACTCCTGTTCTCATCCGATCGCCTCCCAGCGCGCCCGCGGCGGCCATGTACTCGCTGTCCCCGCAGGCGGCGGCGGCACTCTCGTCATGGTAACTCTCTATTTGAGTCCTGCAATTTTGTGCGATTCTTAGTTACTTTGGTCGGGGGAAGGAAGGGGTTGTTTGTCTCCCGTGGCAGTTGCTTTTTGACTGACTTGCTTTAGATTTGCGTTTCGGCTTGGATGAAGTTTGACTTTTGCTGTCTGGTTCGAGTTCAGATGGCTATTCAATAGTACTTTGCGAATTGACTACACAAGGAGCCCTAATAGGATTCACAAGTTTTGTCTTATGAGTCTAATTCTGAAATAGATAGGAAGTTGTTGATGCGTGGTGTTGAATTTATGAGCCAATGCTCTTCATTTCAAGACTTCAATTTGATCATTTCAGCTGGATGTCCCTGAAAGTGATGTAACATAA
>CM042882.1:11894706-11944300 GCA_023653495.1 Melastoma candidum | reverse complement strand
AGCTAGTACGAGTAGTGTTATCCATGGTGGTGTGGGCAAGGTGCTTCTCCAGGTAGGGTTCCCAGTCTAGATCTCTCACTCCCCTCGAAAAGGAAAAGGAAACAAGGCTCTGATACCAATGGTACGACTGTCAAGGGACAACTTAAGAAAGCAAGAAGAAAGATGAATGAAGCTGACATCTAATCAGATAAAGACACAGAAGGAAGTTGTACAAAGACAGAAGCTTCGACCACCAGAACAGAACAACGCGAGAGTTGTTAAGGTCGGAAACAAGGCAGCGGAAAATATGAAGATGGATTTTTACTAAAAGGATATCCGAGTCCTTTTAGATAAGATAAGAGAAAGTAGAACATAAAATTAGGCAGTAGATAAATACAGATGTTGCTTGATATACCAAGCAAGAAACTGCCGATACTGGACATGGTTGCGGAGGGTAGTCCATCCGCCACATAAATCCCAAGGGTTGAGGAAGATCCATTCTTCTCCTGGGTTCATGCAACTAAAGTAGGAAAGCTGGGCCTCAACTGTGTGAAGTACACAGTTTCGGGCCTTATAGTCTATGTACTCATCTAGTGCAGTGATGGTGCGAGTGAAATGCTTAAGGGTTTTCTTCTTCTTCCAGAGTGGCTCGTCATACTGACGACGAATGCTGTTGAAATGGCTACGTAGGACATCGCTATTGGGAAAGGGGGGTTTGCGGAAACAGCGTCTTCTTAGCGGAGGTCTCATCACACCTACTATCAGTGGCCGCGACCTGCGCCTGGCAGCCCTCCTGGCTATAACGGCAAGTGGTCCTTATGGCAGTCGATAGCTTTACGGTTCTGAGAGAACCCTACCAAGTTAACGGTGTACTGCAAACATCCATTTCTCAACTTAGAGTCTTAGTAGCTAAAACCACAACACTTATCATAAGATTTCAAGTTTGTCTGGGGAAGAGTCTTTCCCTTAAACAGGTCACACCATCACATACGAGATAACATAGACGTCATACAGCAAGGCAAAAGACTTGCCAGCTTTAACCAAACACAAATATTAAAAAAGGTGAAAGAGGATAAATAATTAAAACAAAGCAGAACCTGGAAAACTCTGGAAACAAGAGTGAGATAATGAACAAAAGGTAGCACACACGATGAATGCTAGACAAGAGGGTCATGAATTTGGGGTTTTCTGGTTTTTTGGAATGTTTTTGGGTTTTCTGGGTTTTGCAGATGTTTTTGGGTTTATCGAAGGTGAGGGGGTTTTCTGAGAGATTGTCGATCTGGGAAACCACTACTTCTGGATAACACCTTGAGAAAAGCTTAGCCGGCCATGGATATGGGAAAACTACTTGTGTATTAGCTCTGAATGTAAATTGCTCTGTCTTGCTCCTTGGGTAGGAGTGTCTATTTATATTACAAAGGCTACACTATTGCTGAATGAAAGCAAAGCTGTAAAGCTAAGTTAGTGGAGCGTAATTTGCGGAGGAATCTTGCAACCCCTGAAAAAGTTTTTTGGCTGCTGGTGCCGACCTTATCGCTAAGGCATCTTTGCTATTCCTCGTGGGCGGCTACTCTTTGGGTCGCTTTCCTCGGTTGTCGGGAGAGTGCGCTGAACTTCTTTTCTGAGTGGAAGAGGGACCCGCTGATGAAGATTCTGGATTTGGGCCAGATTGGCCTGATGAGCTTGGGCCGAGGTCCACTTTGTCGAGAAAATCTTGTGCAATGTCTTCCCAATATATTCCATCATCTTGGTGCTCGTGCTGGTGGAGCGCGCACTGGAGTATGTGGACATGGTTTGGGTCAGTGAACTGGATCTGATGTTGGAGTACCACGTCTGGGTCTAAGTATGGGACTCCATTCTCTTTGCAAAGCCTGATCTTCAAGAACTCATTGTTGGTGATGGCCATTTCTCGGTCTGAATGGAATGAGGATTCATGGACTAGCGAAAATGGAAGGCTGGAGAATTCATCTGTGGTGTTGATGGATGCCATCGCTTGTAGTCTTGAATCAAAGTACCAGTACCTGCGAAAAAGATAAACTGAATAGGGGGTTAGTCCGCCGTACTTAAAGTACTTGTCTTGGTGTATTTCAATCCATGTCTTCCACTGCGGTAGTGGTGCAAACCACGTTAGCACTTCAGCTAGATGAGAGTGAGGCCTTCTGTGTGGAGTGAATGTGTGAAGGTCTCCTAACTGCTCCAGATAAGTGAGTAGCTCTTCAGTGGGAAATTCGAGAGCCATAATATATTTGTGCAGTAGATACCATAAGAGCCATTTTAGTTCTTCTGGAAAAACATTCATTGGTTCAATGGGTATGACTCTGAGGAAAGGGTAGCAGGGATGTAGTCCTTGTTCTGGGAACATCATTTTCCCATATTTGCTAAAAATCCTTTCCAGGTATCGTTGTACCATAAGGCCAGCATTTGCAAGGACTTCCTCCACATGTTCCTTGTTATCATAGTGGATAATCTCTGGGGGAAGAATCCTTCTCATGTCTAGTGGTTTAGGCACATATGTCCGTATCATGGCCTGTAGGCTTGGAACTTCCTGAAGTGAAGGATTAGAAATATCAAAAGGCCTAGAGAGGAAATCAGCAACTATATTGCTTTTGCCTTTAATGTGCTTGGCCGTGAAAGTTGTACTGGGAAAACCATTCTGAGAGTCTGAGTAGCTGTGCATTCGGTATCTTCTTCTGTGTGAACTTTAGCATGGATGGGAAAGAAGACATGTCACTTTCAACAACAAAATGATGGCCAATGAGATGGAATTCAAACTTCTTAATGCCATATTTGACGGCCAGAATTTCCTTCATTGTTGAGTGATAGTGCTGCTCAGCTGTATTAAATCTTCCAGATTTATAAGCGCATACCTGGCGCTTTCCCTCCTTTTCCTCTAGGAGGATGGCAGCCCAAAATTGGTCACTTGCATCAGTCTGGAGGATACGGACTCCATCTGAAGGAATCTGCAAGGGAGGAAGCATTTGTAAATGGGTCTTTAGATACTTAACTGCTTCTGTTTGGGCAGGCCCCCAAGGTGTCGAATCCTTCTTGAGTTGGGCCTCTAATGGGCTGGTGTACCTGCTGATGTTAGGAACAAAATCTCTCAAGTAGTTAACAATTCCCAAAAATTGCTGGACTTGTTTCTTTGTAAGATTTAGGTCTGGGAATTTTAATAATTCTTGGGCAATATGGGGTCCAGGGTGATATTGTCCATTGGCTAGTCTCATTCCCAAGAACTCTACTGAATGTTCAAACAGTCTCATCTTCTTCTCTGAGAGCATTATGCCATGTTCCTGTACAAGGCCTGCAAACTGTTCTAATAGTTTTTCATGCGAAGGCCTGTCTGGGCTGAATAGCAGGATGTCATCAATATAAACAAGGGCAGAGTCCAAGATTGGTTCAAAGATCTTAATCATGGCCTTTTGGAAAAGTGATGGAGCAGTCTTAAGTCCAAAGGGTAAAACTGTCCACTGATAATGTCCATCTGGGATGCAAAATCCCGTTTTCCATTTGTCATCAGGGTGTATGCCAAGTTGCCAAAATCCACTTTTAAGGTCAAACTTTGAAAATATTTTTGCTTTGGCAAGTGAAGAGAATAATACCGTTCGTCTTGGCACAGGAAACTTATCATCTTGTAAGAACTGGTTTAGAGGTTGATAGTTTATCACTAACCTCCGTTTCCCCCTGATTTGTTCTGAACGTTTGTTCACATAGAACGCCTCGCATGCCCATTGGGAGTCTGTTGGCTCAATTAATCCCTGCTGCAACAGAGAAGTACACTCTTTCTTAGCAGCTTTAGTATCATCAGGATTCATACCTGAATGGCTGGCTTTTGTGGGATTAATATCTTCATTCTGCTTGAATGGTAGCCGAACAAAGAATTTGGAATTTTTCCATAATGGATGAGGGCATTTCTTTAGAAATTCTTCATGGCTTTCTGCAAAAGATGAGCTGAACAATTGTTTCATTCTTTCTGCAGGCTCAATAGAAAACATCCGGGTTAGTGATGTATATGGCTTGAAATTTCCATGATACTTGAGCCCTGTAGACAAGATCATCAGTTCTGGCATTTTGTGCAGGATGTTCCATCCAAGTACTATGTCTCTTCCTGGAAGATCAGTGACAAATAATGAGGACTTGATAATGCAGTTATGGAAGAGCTTTATCCTCAAATCCTTTGTCCTATGGGTTGTCTGGAACACGTCACTCGATGCAGCCACAAATTTCTTTATGTATGGTACCAAAAATTCTTGTGGAACGAGAGCTGGATTTATCATGCTCTCTGCTGCTCCAGTGTCTATGAAAGCAATGGCAGTAACTGGTCTATGGTATTTGGAGAAATATACCTGGACCTTAATATGTGGTGCCATTTGGGTAGCAGCAATAAGTGGGAGCTGTTGTTGTGAGGAATCTTCACAAGCTTCTTCCTCTTCAGAGTCTCCTGTGATAATGACAGTCCTAATATGGGATTCATCAGAAGGTACCTGTCTTACAGGAATGGTAGGAAAGTCCTGTCCTTCTGGATGAACTCTGATGGTGTATATTCCCTCGTCTGTATCTGTACCTGAAAATTCTCCTTCAAGACAAAAAACTGTCCTTTTAGTTGGGAAGTCTTCTAAGGAAAAATAGATTCAAGATCATCATCCCTTAGGATGTCTGAGTGCACTCTTCAATTTGCGCCATTAAGCCTTTTCCCCTTCTGGGGCAATTCTTTGCAAAGTGGTCTGGCTTATTGCAGATGAAGCATCTGGTTGACTTTCTCTGTGGTCCAACCCTTTTCTTGAACCTGAGGAATCGCTTCCACTTTCTTGGAAATCTTCTTGATTTCCTGGGAGACCGTTTTTCCTTGGAGGAGTCCTTCCTTCCATGTTTTGTCTTGTGAGGCTTTATTCCTGGAGCACAAGAACACAAGTCTTTGGTGGTACATTTAATCTTGTACCTGTTTTTCTTGGCTCGACAAACTGATCTAAGCGTTTGTCCTGGTTCAGGAATCCTTGTATGATCTCCTTTCTCTGGCACAGCTCATTTACCCCAGAAATTATTTCTTG
Organism: Melastoma candidum; assembly: GCA_023653495.1. Classification (NCBI taxonomy): domain Eukaryota; kingdom Viridiplantae; phylum Streptophyta; class Magnoliopsida; order Myrtales; family Melastomataceae; genus Melastoma; species Melastoma candidum. Next base: position 11,939,276 of record CM042882.1, on the reverse strand, counting down.
CTGGATCTGTCCAACAGTTAGTTGAGCAATCCTAACATTCTTACTGACAAGACTCTTTTCTACCATAGCAGAGATAGGTGGTTCTATCGAAGAAAGGAACACGGGTTTGTATGTATTGTCACCACCCAAATGAAGAAATAAGTGTAGCATTCTCTGGAAATGTTTATCCAAGTCTTGTACCTTGTAAGAGCAGCATCTTCGCTGGAAGAATTCTGTCCTTTTTTCTTCCAGGAGGTCATTGGGGTTGCCAATGAGATGAAGGTGGAGGTTGTTCATGAAGTCTGGTAAAGTCATGTTTACCATCTGAATTTGATCTTGTTCAGAGAACAGATTCCACCACGTTTGTAGAAGACCCTGAAAACTAGAGGTCAGATTAGTGAGGATGTCAGAGGTATTATATACGGTTACCCTCTGGTGGATGCACCACGCAAGGAAATCTTGGATGCGCTGAGGCCATTTGCTTCGTGGGATGTCATCAAAGGTAAACTTAGTATTTCCCTCTGTTCTTCTTGGAGTAGTTTCCTCCATTGACTCATCTGACTGTGCTTCTTCCTGTCTATAGGCACTGGTTTCTGTTTGTTCTCTGTCTGCCATGAATACATGAGGTATCACAGAGGATGAGGTGTCTGAAGTTGTGTCAGATACCTGTTCTGTTTCATCCGTAGAAGTACTTTGTTCGGATGAAGAAGTGGTTTCCTCTGATGTGCTTTCAGAGACGTTGGATTCTTCGTACCTATTTGTCATAAGGATTTGGGAAGGAGAAAGTGGACTCTGGGAGAAGTAGCTTCCAATAGGGTCGTGGTTATCATAATAACCATCAGAGTCATTGTTAGAAAGACTAGGTGAAGACTGAAGAACAGTCGATGTTACCCATTTCCTGGTTGGGCAGTCCAAAGGGTCCTGATGTCCTTGGATCATTAACTGCTGTGTTTGAGGGTTAGGACTGGACTGTGTTTCTGGACTTGGTGTCCGTTGTCTTTCTGTAGGTCTGGAGCTTTCTACTTTTCTCTTTCCCTCTCTGATCTCATTCCTTCTTCTGGATGACTTCTGCTGTTCTCTAATAACTTCTCTGATTTCTGCAGGATCTTTCTTTCCAGCTTGTCCATACAGAGGAGGAGCGTTAGAGGATGCTTGCATAAACGAAGAAGTCCTGTTACCAAAATCCAGAATATCAAAAGGCTTTGAGATGGGATTCAGGCTTAACCCATAGCTTTGAGGAGTCACTTGCGGTCGTCCAAAGCTTAATAGACTGGCTGGGTCTGGTTGCTTATTAAGATCCACCTGCTTGTCTCGAGGATCTTGATTTGCCTTTTGAGTTTGGCGATCTCATCATCTGGGTCAGACCTGAAATAGGAAGGGTATTTCCCTTTCTCAAAGTTGTCTAACCTTTTATGAAGGGATTGTAGCATCGCCTGATTCTTATCTTGATGGGCGTCCATCTTTGCATTTAGCCTGGCCTCTGTTCCTGTAAAAGTTCCTGGACAGTGTCTATCTTTCTGCATATAGTATTGAGTCCTGCATTCTGTGCTAAGGCATTCTGGCTTTGCCAGTTTAGGACATTTTCTGCAATACTATTTCTTAGGGGGTTACCCTGTGCATCAACACCTGTGGGAATAGGAATTTTGGAACAGTACTTTATACCGTCAACAGTTTGCTCATCCTGGGTTGGAAAGTTCAACTCTCCAGGTCTTCCCATCATCATGATTTCTGATGGAGCGCAGATGGAAATTGGCTTCTCAGCTTCTTGAGCACAACTGGTAGGTAGCACATCCTTTTGTGCTAGTATTACCTCAGAAGATGGGTTCTTCTTCTGCCACTTAAGAATATTTTGGTAACACGGTAATACCTTAGACGGTTTCTTTTTAGGTCGTAGACGCGGGGCTTGGTCAATCAGGAACTGCCATGCTCCATAATCTGTCTTGATTTGAGGAGCGGCATCTGCCTCATCATCTCTAGGAGGCTTCGAGTCCTGATCATCATCATCATCACTATCAGAGTCAGAGTCAGGAAGATTTCTGTGCCTGACCTTTTCTTTTTCTTGGTGCTCTCATCGTCACTCGAAAGATGCTCATCTTTGCATCCGCAAATGTCTGAGGAGCACACATCCCAGTAACAGTGGTCAGTTGCTGGGTCTCTGAAGTGGTATGTCTCCTGTCCCTGTTCATCGAAAGAATGGATGATACGGTTAAGGGGATCAGGTTTTCTTCGCCGAGGAAGAGGTTGCATCATAAACATGGTCGGAAAGATTGAAGGAGTTGGGGCATCCTTCTCGTGTGACCGGTCAAACTTGATGACAACAGTGCCATCCTTTCTCCTGATGAACTTTGTTTCAGAGGACTGGATGGGCTTGACCTTCTGCTGAGTCCTCTCATAATTGGTGATCCATCTTTCAGGCAGAAGCTTGAGGAGATCACTCCTGCTGATTTGCCTGGGGACATACAAGCATGTAGGAGCTTGTGAGTTATGGTAATCACTTCGGATTAGTAAAGCATCACCATTATTGTCAGCGACGTTGAGGTCTAGTGCATGGTTTTGCACTCTGTAGGCCATTTGGTAGTGCATGGTTGCTTCGATGGAGTTTTCATTCTGCTCTGGTCCTGCAATCTGGACCTGTACTTGTAGAGCATCCAAAATGTTGGAGTCCTGTAGAGACATACAAAATTGGGATAGAGTGTGACAAATACTGTCCCAGCATTTAATGTAGTTTCTACGGTGCCAATGCAAGCATGTTGATACTCTCTATATCTGACGTCCAAGAGTGCCATTCTTGCAGTGACTGGAAGGCCTTTCCTGCCATGATAGGTTAGCGCAAGTCTAATGGCTCCAAAGTGGAGATGAGTATATCCCCTGTCTAACCATTGACGAGGAAATTCAGCAGGCAGTTGTAGGGACACAAATTGTTCCTTGTGTGTGGCCCAGATTGGATGTTGGCTGAATTTACTGGCTTGGACATACTCGAGTACCTTTGACGCAGGGTGTCTGATCAGTGTCCGGATACTTCTTATGGGATTCAAAGAAGGCTTGGTGAAAGCAGCATATGGGTTGAGGAGAGGTAGCTTCGTTTCTTCCCATTCTTCCTTATGGGCTATCTCATATAACCCTCCAAGTTTGTCAGAAGTAGAGGTTCGTATACTAAGGCCTGATTCTAGTGTGATGGGAGCATTCATCACGGTAGAGCTAGTACGAGTAGTGTTATCCATGGTGGTGTGGGCAAGGTGCTTCTCCAGGTAGGGTTCCCAGTCTAGATCTCTCACTCCCCTCGAAAAGGAAAAAGGAAACAAGGCTCTGATACCAATAGTACGACTGTCAAGGGACAACTTAAGAAAGCAAGAAGAAAGATGAATGAAGCTGACATCTAATCAGATAAAGACACAGAAGGAAGTTGTACAAAGACAGAAGCTTCGACCACCAGAACAGAACAACGCGAGAGTTGTTTAAGGTCGGAAACAAGGCAGCGGAAAATATGAAGATGGATTTTTACTAAAAGGATATCCGAGTCCTTTTAGATAAGATAAGAGAAAGTAGAACATAAAATTAGGCAGTAGATAAATACAGATGTTGCTTGATATACCAAGCAAGAACTGCCGATACTGGACATGGTTGCGGAGGGTAGTCCATCCGCCACATAAATCCCAAGGGTTGAGGAAGATCCATTCTTCTCCTGGGTTCATGCAACTTAAAGTAGGAAAGCTGGGCCTCAATTGTGTGAAGTACACAGTTTCGGGCCTTATAGTCTATGTACTCATCTAATGCAGTGATGGTGCGAGTGAAATGCTTAAGGGTTTTCTTCTTCTTCCAGAGTGGCTCGTCATACTGACGACGAATGCTGTTGAAGTGGCTACGTAGGACATCACTATTGGGAAAGGGGGGTTTGCGGAAACAGCGTCTTCCTAGTGGAGGTCTCATCACACCTACTATCAGTGGCCGCGACCTGCGCCTGGCAGCCCTCCTGGCTATAACGGCAAGTGGTCCTTATGGCAGTCGATAGCTTTACGGTTCTGAGAGAACCCTACCAAGTTAACGGTGTACTGCAAACATCCATTTCTCAACTTAGAGTCTTAGTAGCCTAAAACCACAACACTTATCATAAGATTTCAAGTTTGTCTGGGGAAGAGTCTTTCCTTAAACAGGTCACACCATCACATACGAGATAACATAGACGTCATACAGCAAGGCAAAAGACTTGCCAGCTTTAACCAAACACAAATATTAAAAAAGGTGAAAGAGGATAAATAATTAAAACAAAGCAGAACCTGGAAAACTCTGGAAACAAGAGTGAGATAATGAACAAAAGGTAAGCACACGATGAGTGCTAGACAAGAGGGTCATGAATTTGGGGTTTTCTGGTTTTTTGGAATGTTTTTGGGTTTTCTGGGTTTTGCAGATGTTTTTGGGTTTATCGAAGGTGAGGGGGTTTTCTGAGAGATTGTCGATCTAGGGAAACCACTACTTCTGGATAACACCTTGAGAAAGCTTAGCCGGCCATGGATATGGGAAAACTACTTGTGTATTAGCTCTGAATGTAAATTGCTCTGTCTTGCTCCTTGGTAGGAGTGTCTATTTATATTACAAAGGCTACACTATTGCTGAATGAAAGCAAAGCTGTAAAGCTAAGTTAGTGGAGCGTAATTTGCGGAGGAATCTTGCAACCCCTGAAAAGTTTTTTGGCTGCTGGTGCCGACCTTATCGCTAAGGCATCTTTGCTATTCCTCGTGGGCGGCTACTCTTTGGGTCGCTTTCCTCGATTGTCGGGAGAGTGCGCTGAACTTCTTTTCTGAGTGGAAGAGGGACCCGCTGATGAAGATTCTGGATTTGGGCCAGATTGGCCTGATGAGCTTGGGCCGAGGTCCACTTTGTCGAGAAAATCTTGTGCAATGTCTTCCCAATATATTCCATCATCTTGGTGCTCGTGCTGGTGGAGCGCGCACTGGAGTATGTGGACATGGTTTGGGTCAGTGAACTGGATCTGATGTTGGAGTACCACGTCTGGGTCTAAGTATGGGACTCCATTCTCTTTGCAAAGCCTGATCTTCAAGAACTCATTGTTGGTGATGGCCATTTCTCTGTCTGAATGAAGTGAGGCTTCATGAACTAGAGAAAATGGAAGACTGGCAAATTCGTCTACTGTGTTGATGGATGCCATCGCTTGTAGTCTTGAGTCGAAAGTACCAGTACCTGCGAAAAAGATAAACTGAATATGGGGTTAGTCGCCGAACTTGAAGTATCTGTCTTGGTGAGCTTCTATCCAGATCTTCCACTGTGGTAGTGGAGCAAACCACGTTAGTACTTCAGCTAAGTGAGAGTGAGGCCTTCTGTGTGGTGTGAAAGTATAGAGGTCTCCCAATTGCTCCTAGATAAGTGAGTAGTTCTTCGGTAGGAAATTCAAGGGCCATTATGTACTTGTGCAGGAGATACCATAAGAGCCATTTTAGTTCTTCAGGGAAGATACTCATTGGTTCAATAGGTATGGCTCTTAGGAAAGGGTAGCAGGGATGTAGTCCTTGTTCTGGGAACATCATTCGTCCGTATCTGCTAAATATCCTTTCCAGATATCGTTTTACCATGAGGCCAGCATTGGCAAGGACTTCTTCCACATGTTCCTTGTTGTCATAGTGGATAATCTCTGGGGGAAGAATCCTTCTCATGTCAAGTGGTTTAGGCACATATGTCCGTATCATGGCCTGTAGGCTTGGAACTTCCTGAAGTGAAGGATTAGAGATATCAAAAGGCCTAGAGAGGAAATCAGCAACTATATTGCTTTTGCCTTTATATGCTTGGCTGTGAAGTTGTACTGGGAAAACCATTCTGAGAGTCTGAGTAGCTGTGCATTCGGTATCTTCTTCTGTGTGAACTTTAGCATGGATGGGAAAGAAGACATGTCACTTTCAACAACAAAATGATGGCCAATGAGATGGAATTCAAACTTCTTAATGCCATATTTGACGGCCAGAATTTCCTTCATTGTTGAGTGATAGTGCTGCTCAGCTGTATTAAATCTCCCAGATTTATAAGCGCATACCTGGCGCTTTCCCTCCTTTTCCTCTAGGAGGATGGCAGCCCAAAATTGGTCACTTGCATCAGTCTGGAGGATACGGACTCCATCTGAAGGGAATCTGCAAGGGAGGAAGCATTTGTAAATGGGTCTTTAGATACTTAACTGCTTCTGTTTGGGCAGGCCCCCAAGGTGTTGAATCCTTCTTGAGTTGGGCCTCTAATGGGCTGGTGTACCTGCTGATGTTAGGAACAAAATCTCTCAAGTAGTTAACAATTCCCAAAAATTGCTGGACTTGTTTCTTTGTAAGATTTAGGTCTGGGAATTTTAATAATTCTTGGGCAATATGGGGTCCAGGGTGATATTGTCCATTGGCTAGTCTCATTCCCAAGAATTCTACTGAATGTTCAAACAGTCTCATCTTCTTCTCTGAGAGCATTATGCCATGTTCCTGTACAAGGCCTGCAAACTGTTCTAATAGTTTTTCATGCGAAGGCCTGTCTGGGCTGAATAGCAGGATGTCATCAATATAAACAAGGGCAGAGTCCAAGATCGGTTCAAAGATCTTAATCATGGCCTTTCTGGAAAAGTGATGGGGCAGTCTTAAGTCCAAAGGGTAAAACTGTCCACTGATAATGTCCATCTGGGATGCAAAATCCCGTTTTCCATTTGTCATCAGGGTGTATGCCAAGTTGCCAAAATCCACTTTTAAGGTCAAACTTTGAAAATATTTTTGCTTTGGCAAGTGAAGAGAATAATACCGTTCGTCTTGGCACAGGAAACTTATCATCTTGTAAGAACTGGTTTAGAGGTTGATAGTTTATCACTAACCTCCGTTTCCCCCTGATTTGTTCTGAGCGTTTGTTCACATAGAACGCCTCACATGCCCATTGAGAGTCTGTTGGCTCAATTAATCCCTGCTGCAATAGAGAAGCACACTCTTTCTTAGCAGCTTTAGTATCATCAGGATTCATACCTGAATGGCTAGCTTTTGTGGGATTAATATCTTCATTCTGCTTGAATGGTAGCCGAACAAAGAACTTGGAATTTTTCCATAATGGATGAGGGCATTTCTGTAGGAAATCTTCATGACTTTCTGCAAAAGATGAGCTGAACAATGGTTTCATTCTTTCTGCAGGCTCAATAGAAAACATCCGGGTTAGTGATGTAAATGGCTTGAAATTTCCATGATACTTGAGACCTGTAGACAAGATCATCAGCTCTGGCATTTTGTGCAGAATGTTCCATCCAAGTACTATGTCTCTTCCAGGAAGATCAGTGACAAATAATGAGGACTTGATAATGCAGTTATGGAATAGCTTTATCCTCAAATCCTTTGTCCTATGGGTAGTCTGGAACACATCACTCGATGCAGCCACAAATTTCTTTATGTATGGTACCAGAAATTCTTGTGGAACGAGGGCTGGATTTATCATGCTCTCTGCTGCTCCAGTGTCTATGAAAGCAATGGCAGTAACTGGTCTATGGTATTTGGAGAAATATACCTGGACCTTAATATGTGGTGCCATTTGGGTAGCAGCAATGAGTGGGAGCTGTTGTTGTGAGGAATCTTCAGGAGCTTCTTCCTCTTCAGAGTCCCCTGTAACAATGATGGTACCATTATTGGATTCTTCAGAAGATACTTGCCTTATAGGAATGATGGGGAAGTTCTGTCCTTCTGGATGAACTCTGATGGTGTATATTCCCTCTTCAGTATCTGTTCCTGAAAATTCTCCTTCAAGACAAAAAACTGTCTTTTTAGTTGGGAATTCTTCTAAGGAGAAAAGAGATTCAAGATCATCATCCCTCAAGGATGTCTGAGTGCATTCTTCAATTTGCGCCATTAAGCCTTTTCCCCTTCTGGGGCAGTTCTTTGCAAAGTGGTCAGGCTTATTACAAATGAAGCATCTGGTGGACTTCCTTTGTGGTCCAACCTTTTTCTTAAACCTGAGGAATCTCTTCCACTTCTTTGGAAACCTGCGTGATTTCTTATGGGACCTTTTCCCCTTGGAAGAGTCCTTCTTCCCATGCTTTGTCTTGTGGGGCTTAGTTCCTGGAGCACAAGAACATAAGTCTTTGGTGGTACACTTAATTTTGTACCTGTTTTTCTTGGCTCGACAAACCTGATCTAAGCGTTTGTCCTGGTTCAGGAATCCTTGTATGATCTCCTTTCTCTGGCACAGCTCATTTACCCCAGAAATGATTTCTTGCTGGATCTGTCCAACAGTTAGTTGAGCAATCCTAACATTCTTACTGACAAGACTCTTTTCTACCATAGCAGAGATAGGTGGTTCTATCGAAGAAAGGAACTACGGGTTTGTATGTATTGTCACCACCCAAATGAAGAATAGATGTAGCATTCTCTGGAAATGTTTATCCAAGTCTTGTACCTTGTAAGAGCAGCATCTTCGCTGGAAGAATTCTGTCCTTTTTTCTTCCAGGAGGTCATTGGGGTTGCCAATGAGATGAAGGTGGAGGTTGTTCATGAAGTCTGGTAAAGTCATGTTTACCATCTGAATTTGATCTTGTTCAGAGAACAGATTCCACCACGTTTGAAGAGACCCTGAAAACTTGAGGTCAGATTAGTAAGGATATCAGAGGTATTATATACAGGTTACCCTCTTGTGAATACACCACGCAAGGAAAATCTTGTATGCGCTGAGGCCATTTGCTTCGTGGTATGTCATCAAAGGTAAACTTGGTATTTCCCTCTGTTCTCCTTGGAGGAGTTTCCTCCATTGACTCATCTGACTGTGCTTCTTCTGTCTATAGGTACTGGTTTCTGTTTCCTCTCTGTCTGCCATGAATACATGAGGCAATACAGAGGATGAGGTTTCTGAAGTACAGTCAGATACCTGTTCTGATTCATCCGTAGAGGTGCTTTCTCAGATGAGGAGATGGTTTCTTCTGATGAGCTTTCAGAAGTGTGGTTTCTTCGTACCTATTTGTCATGAGAATCTGGGAAGGAGAAAAGGTGGACTCTGGGAGAAATAGCTTCCAATAGGGTCATGGTTATCATAATAACCATCAGAGGTATTTTCAGAAAGACTAGGTGAAGACTGAAGAGTAGTCGATGTTACCCATTTCCTGGTTGGGCAGTCCAAAGGGTCCTGATGTCCTTGGATCATTAACTGCTGTGTCTGAGGGTTAGGACTGGACTGTGTTTCTGGACTAGGTGTCCGTTGTCTTTCTGTAGGTCTGGAGCTTTCTACTTTTCTCTTTCCCTCTCTGATCTCATTCCTTCTTCTGGATGACTTCTGCTGTTCTCTAATAACTTCTCTGATTTCTGCAGGATCTTTCTTTCCAGCTTGTCCATACAGAGGAGGAGCGTTAGAGGATGCTTGCATAAACGAAGAAGTCCTGTTACCAAAATCCAGAATATCAAAAGGCTTTGAGATGGGATTCAGGCTTAAACCATAGCTTTGAGGAGTCACTTGCGGTCGTCCAAAGCTTAATAGACTGGCTGGGTCTGGTTGCTTATTAAGATCCACCTGCTTGTCTTCGAGGATCTTGATTTGCCTTTTGAGTTTGGCGATCTCATCATCTGGGTCAGACCTGAAATAGGAAGGGTATTTCCCTTTCTCAAAGTTGTCTAACCTTTTATGAAGGGATTGTAGCATCGCCTGATTCTTATCTTGATGGGCGTCCATCTTTGCATTTAGCCTGGCCTCTGTTCCTGTCAAAAGTTCCTGGACAGTGTCTATCTTTCTGCATATAGTGTTGAGTCCTGCATTCTGTGCTAAGGCATTCTGGCTTTGCCAGTTTAGGACATTTTCAGCAATACTATTTCTCAGGGGGTTACCCTGTGCATCAACACCTGTGGGAATAGGAATTTTGGAACAGTACTTTATACCATCAACCGTTTGCTCATCCTGGGTTGGAAAGTTCAACTCTCCAGGTCTTCCCATCATCATGATTTCTGATGGAGGCAGATGGGAATTGGCTTCTCAGCCTCTTGAGCACAACTGGTAGGTAGCACATCTTTTGTGCTAGGATTACCTCAGAAGATGGGTTCTTCTTCTGCCACTTAAGAATATTTCTGGTAGCAAGGTAATACCTTAGACGGTTTCTTTTTAGGTCGTAGACGTGGGGCTTGGTCAATCAGGAACTGCCATGCTCCATAATCTGTCTTGATTTGAGGAGCGGCATCTGCCTCATCATCTCTAGGAGGCTTCGTGTCCTGATCATCATCATCATCACTATCAGAGTCAGAGTCAGGAAGATTTTTGTGTCCTGACCTTTTCTTTTTCTTGGTGCTCTCATCATCGCTTGAAAGATGCTCATCTTTGCATCCGCAAATGTCTGAGGAGCACACATCCCAGTAACAGTGGTCAGTTGCTGGGTCTCTGAAGTGGTATGTCTCCTGTCCCTGTTCATCGAAAGAATGGATGATACGGTTAAGGGGATCAGGTTTTCTTCGCCGAGGAAGAGGTTGCATCATAAACATGGTCGGAAAGATTGAAGGAGTTGGGGCATCCTTCTCGTGTGACCGGTCAAACTTGATGACAACAGTGCCATCCTTTCTCCTGATGAACTTTGTTTCAGAGGACTGGATGGGCTTGACCTTCTGCTGAGTTCTCTCATAATTGGTGATCCATCTTTCAGGCAGAAGCTTGAGAAGATCACTCCTGCTGATTTGTCTGGGGACATATAGGCATGTAGGAGCTTGTGAGTTATGATAATCACTTCGGATGAGTAAAGCATCACCATTATTGTCAGCCACGTTGAGGTCTAGTGCATGGTTCTGCACTCTGTAAGCCATCTGGTAGTGCATGGTTGCCTCAATGGAGTTTTCATCCTGTTCTGGTCCTGCAAGCTGGACCTGTACTTGTAAGGCATCCAGTATGTTGGAGTCCTGTAGGGACATACAGAAGTTGGGATAAAGTGTAACAAATACTGTCCCAGCATTTAGTGTTGTTTCTACGGTGCCGATACAAGCATGTTGATACTCTCTGTATCTGACGTCCAAGAGTGCCATTCTTGCTGTGACTGGAAGACCTTTCCTGCCATGATAGGTTAGTGCAAGTCTAATGGCTCCAAAGTGGAGATGAGTATATCCTCTATCTATCCATTGTCTAGGAAATTCAGCAGGCAGTTGTAGGGACACAAATTGTTCCTTGTGTGTGGCCCAGATGGGGTGTTGGCTGAATTTGCTGGCCTAGACATATTCGAGTACCTTTGAAGAAGGATGTCTTATCAGCGTCCGGATACTCCTTATGGGATTCAAGGAGGGCTTGGTGAAAGCAGCATATGGGTTGAGGAGAGGAAGCTTTGTTTCCTCCCATTCTTCCTTATGGGCTATCTCATATAGCCCACCAAGTTTGTCAGAAGTAGAGGTTCTTATAGTAAGGCCTGATTCTAGTGTGATGGGAGCATTCATCACGGTAGAGCTAGTATGAGTAGTGTTATCCATGGTGGTATGGGCAAGGTGCTTCTCCAGGCAGGGTTCCTAGTCTAGATCTCTCACTCCCCTCGAAGAAAAGAAAGGAAAGGCTCTGATACCAATAATACGACTGTCACCATAAAACGACTGTACGACTGTACGACTGAACTCTAATCAGATAAAGAAAGAAGGAGTTGTATAAAGACAGAAGCTTCGACCACCAGAACAGAACAACGCGAGAGTTGCTCAAGGTCGGAAATAAAGCAGCGGAAAATACAAAGATAGGATTTTTCTAAAAGGATATTCGAGTCCTTTTAGATAAGATAAGAGAAAGCGGAATATTAAAACTAGGCAGTAGATAAATACAGATGTTGCTTGATATACCAAGCAAGATACTGCCGATACTGGACATGGTTGCGGAGGGAAATCCATCCGCCACATAAATCCCAAGGGTTGAGGAAGATCCATTCCTCACCTGGTTCCATGCAGTTGAAGTAAGAAAGCTGGGCCTCAATTGTGTGAAGTACACAGTTTCGGGCCTTGTAGTCTATGTACTCATCTAATGCAGTGATGGTACGGGTAAAATGTTTAAGAGTTTTCTTCTTCTTCCAGAGTGGCTCGTCATACTGTTGACGAATGCTGTGGAAGTGGCTACGTAAGACATCACTATTGGGAAAGGGGGGTTTGCGAAAACGCTGTCTCCTTGGAGGTCTCATCACACCTACTATCAGTGGCCGCGACCTGCGCCTGGCAGCCCTCCTGGCTATAACGGCAAGTGGTCCTTATGGCAGTCGATAGCTTTACGATTCTGAGAGAACCCTACCAAGTTAATGGTGTACTGCAAACATCCATTTCACAATTAGAGTTTAAGCAGCCAAAATCACAATACTCGTCGCAAGATTTAGAGTTTGTCTGGGGAAGAGTCCTTTCCTTAAACAGGTCATACCATTATACTGAATTAGATAGTATAGACACAGAATAATAAGGCAAGGAATTTACCAGCTTTAACCAAACACAAATATTAACAAAGGTGATAAAGGGTAAACAATTAAAACAAAGCAGAACCTGGAAAATTCTGGGAACAAGAGAGATAAAATGAATGCAAGACAAAGCACACGATGAGTGCTGGACAAAAGAGTCATGAATTTTGGGTTTTCTGGTTTTTGAATGTTTTTGGGTTTTCTGGGTTTTGCATATGTTTTTGGGTTTATCGAAGGTGAGGGGGTTTCTTGAGAGATTGTCGATCTAGGGAACCACCACTACTGGATAACACCTTGAGAGAAACTTAGCCGGCCATGGATATGGGAAAACTACTTGTGTATTAGCTCTGAATGTAAATTGCTCTGCCTTCCTCTTCTGGTGGAGGTGTCTATTTATATTACAAAGAATACACTATTGCTAATTGAAAGCAAAGCTGTAAAGCTAAGTTAGTGGAGCGCAATTTGCGGAGGAATCTTGCAGCCTTTGGAAAGTTGATTGGCTGCTGGTGCCGGCCTTATCGCTAAGGCATCTGCTTTACTCCTCGTGGGCGGCTACTCTCGTGGTCGCTTTCCTCGATTGTCGGGGAAATGTGTTGAACTTCTTTTTTGAGTGGATGATGGACCCGCTGATGAAGATTCTGGATTTGGGCCTGATGGGCTTGATGAGCTTGGGCCAAGGTCCACTTTGTCTAGGAAATCTTGTGCAATGTCTTCCCAATATACTCCGTCATCTTGATGCTCGTGCTGGTGGAGTGCACGTTGGAGCATGTGGACATGGTTTGGGTCTGTGAACTGGATCTGATGTTGGAGTACCACGTCTGGATCTAAGTATGGAACTCCGTTCTCTTTACAGAGCCTGATCTTCAAAAACTCGTTGTCAGTGATGGCCATTTCTCTGTCTGAATGAAGTGAAGCTTCATGAACTAGAGAAAAAGGAAGACTGGCAAATTCGTCTACTGTGTTGATGGATGCCATCGCTTGTAGTCTTGAGTCGAAATACCAGTACCTGCGAAAAAGATAAACTGAATATGGGGTTATATCGCCGAACTTGAAGTATCTGTCTTGGTGAGCTTCTATCCAGATCTTCCACTGTGGTAGTGGAGCAAACCACGTTAGTACTTCAGCTAAGTGAGAGTGAGGCCTTCTGTGTGGTGTGAAAGTATAGAGGTCTCCCAATTGTCCTAGATAAGTGAGTAGTTCTTCGGTAGGAAATTCAAGGGCCATTATGTACTTGTGCAGGAGATACCATAAGAGCCATTTTAGTTCTTCAGGGAAGATACTCATTGGTTCAATAGGTATGGCTTTTAGGAAAGGGTAGCAGGGATGTAGTCCTTGTTCTGGGAACATCATTCGTCCGTATCTGCTAAATATCCTTTCCAGATATCGTTTTACCATGAGGCCAGCATTGGCAAGGACTTCTTCCACGTGTTCCTTGTTGTCATAGTGGATAATCTCTGGGGGAAGAATCCTCCTCATATCCAATGGCTTAGGCACATAGGTGCGTATCATGGCCTGCAAGCTTGGAACTTCCTGTAATGAAGGATTTGATATATCAAAGGGCCGAGAAAGGAAATCAGCAACCACATTGGTTCTGCCCTTGATATGTTTGGCAGTGAAGGTGTATTGCGAAAACCATTCTGAGAGTCTGAGTAGTTGAGCATTCGGTATCTTCTTCTGTGTGAACTTAATCATGGATGGGAAAGAAGACATGTCACTCTCAATAATAAAATGATGGCCGATGAGATGGAACTCAAACTTTTTAATGTCATACTTGACTGCCAGAATTTCCTTCATCGTTGAGTGATAGTGCTGCTCAGCTGTATTAAATCTCCCAGATTTATAGGCACATACCTGGCGTTTACCATCCTTTTCCTCTAAGAGGATGGCGGCCCAAAATTGGTCACTTGCATCTGTTTGGAGGATGCGAATTCCATCTGAAGGGATCTGCAAGGGAGGAAGCATCTGTAAATGGGTCTTTAGATACTTAACTGCTTCGGTTTGGGCTGGCCCCCAAGGTGATGAATCTTTCTTGAGTTGGGCCTCTAATGGACTGGTGTACCTGCTGATGTTAGGAACAAAATCTCTCAGGTAATTAACAATTCCCAAAAACTGTTGGACTTGTTTCTTTGTAAGATTTAGGTCCGGGAATTTTAATAATTCTTGGGTTATATGAGGTCCAGGGTGATATTGTCCATTTGATAGTCTCATTCCCAGGAATTCTACTGAATGTTCAAAGAGTCTCATCTTCTTCTCTGAGAGCATTATGCCATGTTCCTGTACAAGGCCTGCGAATTTCTCTAACAGTTTTTCATGAGAAGGCCTGTCTGGGCTAAATAGCAGGATGTCATCAATATAGACAAGTGCAGAGTCCAAGATCGGTTCAAAGATCTTTATCATAACTTTCTGAAAAAGTGATGGGGCAGTCTTTAGTCCAAAGGGTAAAACTGTCCATTGATAATGTCCATCTGGGATGCAAAATCCCGTTTTCCATTTATCATCAGGGTGTATGCCAAGTTGCCAAAAGCCACTTTTAAGGTCAAATTTTGAAAATATCTTTGCTTTGGCAAGTGAAGAGAACAATACCGTTCGTCTTGGCACAGGAAACTTATCATCCTGTAGGAACTGATTTAGAGGTTGATAATTTATCACTAACCTCCGTTTCCCCCTGATCTGTTCAGAGCGTTTGTTTACGTAAAACGCTTCACATGCCCACTGTGAGTCGGTTGGCTCAATTAATCCCTGCTGCAATAGAGAGCCACATTCTTTTTTAGCAGCTTTGGTATCATCAGGATTCATACCTGAATGACTAGCCTTTGTGGGATTAATGTCTTCATTCTGCTTGAATGGCAGCCGAACAAAGAACTTGGAATTTTTCCATAATGGATGAGGGCATTTCTGTAGGAACTCCTCATGACTTTCTGCAAAGGATGAGCTGAATAATTGTTTCATTCTTTCTGCAGGCTCAATGGAAAACATCCGGGTTAGTGATGTATATGGCTTGAAACTTCCATGGTATTTGAGACCTGTAGACAAGATCATTAGCTCTGGTAGTTTGTGCAGAATGTTCCATCCAAGTACTATGTCTCTTCCTGGAAGATCTGTGACATATAAGGAGGATTTGATAATGCAGTTGTGAAAAAGCTTTATACTTAAATCCTTAGTCCTATGAGTGGTTTGGAACACGTCACTTGATGCAGCCACAAATTTCTTCATGTAAGGCACCAGGAATTGTTGTGGCACGAGGATAGGGTTTATCATGCTTTCTGCTGCTCCAGTGTCTATGAAAGCAATGGCAGTAACTGGTCTATGGTACTTGGAAAAATATACCTGGACCTTTATGTGTGGTGCTATTTGAGAAGCAGCAATGAGAGGGAGCTGTTGGCATGAATCTTTTCCACGAGTTTCTTCCTTATCAGAGTCTCCTGTGACAATGATGGTACCATTATTGGATTCCTCAGAAGGTACTTGCCTTATAGGAATGACGGGGAAATTCTGTTCTTCTGGATGAACTCTGATGGTGTATATTCCCTCTTCAGTATCTGTTCCTGAAAATTCTCCTTCAAGACAAAAAACTGTCCTTTTAGTTGGGAATTCTTCTAAGGAGAAAAGAGATTCAAGATCATCATCCTTCAAGGATGTCTGGGTGCATTCTTCAATTTGCGCCATTAAGCTTTTTCCCCTTCTGGGGCAGTTTTTTGCAAAGTGGTCAGGCTTATTACAAATGAAGCATCTGGTGGATTTTCTTTGTGGTCCAACCTTCCTCTTAAACCTGAGGAATCTCTTCCACTTCTTTGGAAACCTGCGTGATTTCTTATGGGACCTTTTCCCCTTGGAAGAGTCCTTCTTCCCATGCTTTGTCTTGTGGGGCTTAGTTCCTGGAGCACAAGAACATAAGTCTTTGGTGGTACACTTAATTTTGTACCTGTTTTTCTTGGCTCGGCAGAACTGGTCTAGACGTTTGTCTTGATTCAGAAATCCTTGAATGATTTCTTTCCTCTGGCATAGTTCATTGACCCCGGAGATGATTTCTTGCTGGATCTGTCCGACTGTTAGTTGAGCAATCCTAACATTCTTACTGATAAGACTCTTCTCAACCATAGCAGATATAGGTGGTTCTATCGAGGATAGAAATACAGGTTTGTATGTATTGTCTCCACCGAAATGCAAGAATAGATGCAGCATTCTTTGGAAATGTTTATCCAAATCTTGTACCTTGTAAGAGCAGCATCTTCGCTGGAAGAATTCTGTTCTTTTTTCTTCCAGGAGGTCATTTGGGTTGCCAATTAGATGAAGGTGGAGGTTGTTCATGAAGTCTGGTAAAGTCATATTTATCATCTGGATTTGGTCTTGTTCTGAGAACAAATTCCACCACGTCTGCAAGGTGCCATGAAAATTGGAGGTTAAGTCTGTAAGAATATCAGAGGTGTTATATACAGTTACCCTCTTGTGAATACACCACGCAAGAAAATCTTGTATGCGCTGAGGCCATTGATGTCGTGGTATATCATCAAAGGTGAACTTGGTATTTCCCTCTGTTCTCCTTGGAGGAGTTTCCTCCATTGACTCATCTGACTGTGCTTCTTCCTGTCTATAGGTACTAGTTTCTGTTTCCTCTCTGTCTGCCATGAATACATGAGGCAATACCAAGGATGAGGTTTCTGAGGTTACATCAGATACCTGTTCTGATCCATCCGTAGAGGTGCTTTCCTCGGATGAGGAGATGGTTTCTTCTGATGAGCTTTCAGAAGTTGGGGGTTCTTCGTACCTATCTGTCATGAGAATCTAGGAAGGCATAAAAGGTGGACACTGGGAGAAATAGCTTCCTATAGGGTCATGGTTATCATAATAACCGTCAGAAGTATTTTCAGAAAGATTGGGTGAGGACTGAAGAGTAGTCGATGTTACCCATTTCCTTGTTGGGCAATCAAGAGAGTCCTGATGTCCTTGGATCATTAACTGCTGTGTCTGAGGGCTAGGACTAGACTGCGTCTCCGGACTGGGTGTTCGGTGTCTTTCTGCAGGTTTGGAGCTTTCTATCTTTCTTTTTCCTTCTCTAATCTCATTCTTCCTTCTGGATGACTTCTGCTGTTCTCTAATAACTTCTCTGATTTCTGCAGGATCTTTCTTTCCAGCTTGTCCATACAGAGGAGGAGCGTTAGAGGATACTTGCATAAACGAAGAAGTCCTGTTACCAAAATCTAGAATATCAAAAGGCTTTGAGATGGGATTCAAGCTTAAACCATAGCTTTGTGGAATAACTTGTGGTCGTCCAAAGCTTAATAAACTGGCAGAATCTGGTTGTTTGTTTAGATCCACCTGCTTATCTTCTAGGATCTTGATCTGCCTTTTGAGCTTGGCGATCTCATCATCTGGGTCAGACCTGAAATAAGAAGGGTATCTACCCTTTTCAAAGTTTTCTAACCTCTTATGAAGGGATTGGAGCATCGCCTGGTTTTTATCCTGATGGGCGTCCATCTTTGCATTAAGCCTGGCTTCTATTCCTGTCAGAAGTTCTTGGACAGTGTCTATCTTTCTGCAGATAGTATTGAGTCCTGCATTCTGTGCTAAAGCATTCTGGCTTTGCCAGTTTAGGACATTCTCTGCAGTACTATTTCTCAGGGGGTTACCATGTGCATCAACCCCTGTGGGAATAGGAATTTTGGAACAGTATTTGATACCATCAATAGTTTGTTCATCTTGAGTTGGGAAGTTCAACTCTCCAGGTCTTCCCATCATCATGATTTCTGATGGAATGGAAGTGGGTATTGGCTTTGCAGCCTCTTGAGCACAACTGGTGGGTGTTACCTCCCCTAGGAGTACCTGCGAAGAAGGGTTCTTCTTCTGCCACTTAAGAATATTTCGGTAGCAAGGTAATACCTTTGAGGGCTTCTTTTTGGGCCGTAACCGTGGGGCCTGGTCTATCAAAAACTGCCATGCTCCATAATCTGTTTTGATTTGGGGAGAGGCATCTGCCTCATCATCATCTTTAGGAGGTTTCCTATCCTGATCATAATCATCATCACTATCAGAGTCAGAGTCAGGAAGTTTTTGTCCTGACTTCTTCTTTCTTCCGGTGTCCTCATCATCGCTTGAGAGGTGGTCATGTTTGCATCCACAAACATCTGAGGAACAAACATCCCAATAGCAGTGGTCAGTTGCTGGGTCTCTGAAGTGATATGTTTCCTGTCCCTGCTCATCAAAAGAATGGATGATACGGTTTAAGGGATCAGGTTTCTTTCGTCGTGGAAGAGGTTGCATCATGAACATGGTCGGAAAAATAGAAGGAGTTGGGGCATCCTTCTCATGTGACCGGTCAAACTTGATGACAACAGTGCCATCTTTCTCCCTGATGAACTTTGTTTCTGAGGACTGGATGGGCTTGACCTTCTGCTGAGTCTTCTCATAGTTGGTGATCCATCTTTCTGGCAAAAGCCGGAGAAGATCACTCCTGCTGATTTGTCTGGGCACATATAGGCATGTAGGAGCTTGTGAGTTATGATAATCACTTCGGATGAGTAAAGCATCACCATTATTGTCAGCCACGTTGAGGTCTAGTGCATGGTTCTGCACTCTGTAAGCCATCTGGTAGTGCATGGTTGCCTCAATTGAATTTTCATCCTGTTCTGGTCCTGCAATCTGGACCTGTACTTGTAAGGCATCCAGTATGTTGGAATCCTGTAGGGACATACAGAAGTTGGGATAAAGTGTAACAAATACGGTCCCAGCATTCAGTGTTGTTTCTACGGTGCCGATACAAGCATGTTGATACTCTCTGTATCTGACGTCCAAGAGGGCCATTCTTGCTGTGACTGGAAGACCTTTCCTGCCATGATAGGTTAGTGCAAGTCTAATGGCTCCGAAATGGAGATGAGTATATCCTCTATCAATCCATTGTCTAGGAAATTCAGCAGGCAGTTGTAGGGACACAAATTGTTCCTTGTGTGTGGCCCAGATGGGGTGTTGGCTGAATTTGCTGGCCTGGACATATTCGAGTACCTTTGAAGAAGGATGTCTTATCAGCGTCCGGATACTCCTTATGGGATTCAAAGAGGGCTTGGTGAAAGCAGCATATGGGTTGAGGAGAGGAAGCTTTGTTTCCTCCCATTCTTCCTTATGGGCTATCTCATATAGCCCACCAAGTTTGTCAGAAGTAGAGGTTCTTATACTAAGGCCTGATTCTAGTGTGATGGGAGCATTCATCACGGTAGAGCTAGTATGAGTAGTGTTATCCATGGTGGTATGGGCAAGGTGCTTCTCCAGGCAGGGTTCCTAGTCTAGATCTCTCACTCCCCTCGAAGAAAAGAAAGGAAAGGCTCTGATACCAATATTTAATCACTTTTCGTCAATTGTCTTGTCTGGGCATTTTCCGAATGCGACTATATCATTCACTATAGTCGATTTATTCAAATCATGATTTACGTCCGAATTCTAATTTTTCTTAACAAATATATTTCAAAGTTAATAGGGATATAATTATATTTAGGTTTCCCTTTATCGTTAAAATTTTGCGTTTATAAAGCCTACCGAAACCTTTGTCAATTTCTCTTGATATGCATCCCTAATGCCTGTTTTCCTTGTCTTTCATGAAAACACGGCGGAATTTTGGCGGACAATTCTCGAGCAATCTCGAAGTCAGTACACAAGCGTATGATCTTGGGAGACCGACATCGGCGGATTCCAAAAATCTCTCGTTCAATTCAATCACTTTAAACTGTTAAAACAACGAGGAAATATCATCTTTCAACATCGTGAAGGATCAACATCAACGGGCCACACAACGCCCGGTGAGTATCGTTATTACTCACCAGTTAATTCCGGATATTCAATATATTTTGGAATTTTGTGACAATCGTCTTCTTTGTGGTGTTTTGATTTAATTTTGCATGATAAAAACAACTGAGCTTCATGGAATCCCGACAAAAGCGGTTTTTCGAGGATAGGATAAAGCTTGAAGGCGCGTATAACAAACCGCGCGTGTTGAATCTACCACGGCCTAAAAAACCGTCGGTTCGAAGTAAAGCAGCCTCAACCGTCATCAACCGTCATCTCAGGTACATGAGGGAAGTGCGGGCTTCCCGTCTTTTCTTTATTTCCACATGCAACGGGTCGTGAGCCCAAGTGCATAGGCTCACGATCACCGCCCTTCCCCGCTCCCTTTGATCTCAATAATTGGTTGTGGTTGTTCGCATGCTTTAGGCCCGTAGGTTTATCGCCGCATGCTGTTTGCTAAATACACATGAGTTCGAGGCCAAAAGGCTCGAATCGGGTCCAACGCCCGCTAAATAGTGACATGAGTCCGGAGTCATGCCCGGATCGGGTCCAACGCCCGTTAATCAAAAGCCAAACTCTTTTGGAGCAAACGCCACCTCTTCGCATGCTTAGAGTGTAAGGACTAGTAAGTAGAAATCCCCGAACCAGCTGTTTTTCCGACTTAACAGTTTTAAAATAAAAAAAGTCGGTGGCGACTCCGTAATAGTTTACCTAGGTTAAACAACGTTTTTACAAAACGGAGCCATTTTGGATGGGTGATGGCGACACGAGCCGCTCCCTGGATCCTCCCCGAATTTCCCAAGCGAGGTCTCACGCAGCCCTTCGCCCGTCGCCTCCAAGGACTGGAGACGGTCGGCGAAGTGTCCCGCAGATCCGCTCGGGAAACAAGGGAGGATTCAACCCGATGCCCTTCCGCAGCGTCCGACGTTCGAGTCGCGACGTCGACCGGATTGGGCCTCGGGGAGCGGGCCCGGATCCTCGTGTTACTGGAGCCGCTGTACGCGCGCTAGGCCGGAGGGCGCGCGTACACTGGTTTGTTCGTGTGTGTGTAGAAAGCAGGTGTCCAGGGTGTAAGCTATGCAGGGCTTGAGTGAGGTTGCGCAGGATCCGAGTGTACTGTGGCGTGGCGGACGTGCATCAAGCTTAGGGAGAAGTCGGGGTGTATACGTGCCATGACAGTGAGCAGAAGAAGGGCCGCGTCCGGGAGTTTCACAATGAGGCACTGACACTTTTGTTTATGCAGAAGGGAAGTACCTGCTGCGGGCTTTGGAGAAGCCCCACGAGTGCGGTCTGCTTCTCGAAGCCTTGGTGAGGAGCCAAGCATCGAGGAAGCCTTGGTGAGGAGCCAAGCAGATTGTGGAACCGCCTGAGGGAAAATCCATCCTTGGATAGAGGGGTTGTCTACCTGCGTAAGGCCGCTACGTGCTTGCGTGGAGCTGCCACATTCTACAGAACCCTAACCACAGGGATTGTGGAGTTAGTCATTGTCTTCAGTGCAGAACCTCAACTAGATAGTTTATGGAGTTAGTCACAGATATCTGTGCACGACCAAAGGGTTATTGATCACAACCCATCGGATTTCTGTGAGTAGAAAAGCTGAAGGGCTATCTACATCATCTTCTATACTACATGAGTGTCATAGTACCTTGTGCTAGTACATCCTTTGTGGAAAAACGGAAGGGCTATCTGCAATAACTTATGCAGGGGTGTTTTATATCTTTTTTCAGTCTTGTATTCGCTATAAATGTTCGATAGTGAATTCCATCCTTTAAGGGGGATGAGTGGACGTAGGCAATTGTCGAACCACTATAAATCTTCTGTATCTCATTTACTTTATGTGCAAATGGTTATCTCACTGAGCATTCAGTGAAAACCTAAACAGAAAAGAAAATTAACAGACACAACGCGAACGTCTGAACAGACACTCCAAAGGTCCTTCATCAAACATCTAACACTACATCAACCAATCAAATTTTGGAGTTGTTTTCATTGATCTTACTCTCGCAGTTCATCTGTTGGTAGTGAAGAAACCTACAAGGTTATGTGACAACCTTCTGCTACTATAAGTATCTTTCAGATTTTGGAGTAGACCTCGTTGATCCCACTCAGGGTGGTCGGGTTTGTAGAGCCTTGATAACATAAGCATCAACCTTCTACTATTGAAGAAAGTTTCTCAGGACTATAGAGTCACATTCTAGATCAGACTTCGATTGGCCGTTCGCTAATTAAACAGTTCACTTCGAGATTTACTGTGTACAAGGGTTCTGTAATCTACAAAAACCTAACCTTCTGCTGCTGGGTTCTATTAGTTGTAAAAAATCTAAAAAGGTCATTACACTAATTCACACCCCCTCTTAGTGCCATTATTACACCAACATAATACCATGTGATCGCACCATTCTGGGAGTTGAACCCCACAGTCTGGTTATAAGGTAAGCCTTCTGATGTGGCTGGCCCCAGTCGTCGGGACTAAGAACCCATTGTCGTTTTAGTTTTGAATGGTCCACACATGGCTGTAGACAGAAAAGCCTAAGACCACCCGATGTGTGGGCATGCCAGACTGAATCCATGGCGTCGCACCATTTTGTCCCTGCACACTTGGTTCCCCTGGCTGTACAAGGCATCTAGTAGCCCTTATGACAGTATACCAACCCGGGCCGGGGAAATCATAATCCATCATATCAATCTAATCCAAGATGAAAGACATGGTGGAAATCAGGTACTCCATGCCATTGTTGCTGGATGTGTAGTAGATTGCTGCCGTTAATAGCATGGATAAGTTGCCCGAGGTCTGAGCCTCTAAGGAGATGGCTGATCGCCATTCGTTGAAGAGGTGCCCGAGGTTGGTCATCTTTTTGTTGTTGGGATACTCCTAGTCCCAGTTGAGGTCCAGGTCATGAAAATTGCTCGACCTCGCCAGGGTAATCGAGGAGGGAATGAACGAACGTCATGGGCTCGACCGGCTCGCTGTTCTAGTAAAGTCATCAGAACTGGCGGACCCTCCCCCAATGGACGGCAGGGTTACCATGGAAGGGGTTCGTCCATTGCACGTCCTCTATGAAAGCTTAGAACCACTGGGTATTGATGTTGGAAATGTTGGCAAGCATTCGCCGCAATTGGTCCAAAAAATTGGTAGACACTCATTCGAAGAAAGACAAAAAAATATAATATTTTTTTGGGAAAACTCCTTTCAACTATCGTTTTAAAATCAACATTACAAAGGATATTTAAAACACTAAAATTTGACTACTCATGTGTCCACATTTTTAAAAAAATATCTACAGTCACCGTACATCATAATAACTATCAACTTAAATCTAACAATTAAAAAACAACTTAACTTCAAAATTTAAAATTCTAACATATTACCCGAAATCAATTTTATTTTTTTCAATACTCCCTCTTAAAATTGACTTTCTTCATGATTCCGAGTAACATCCCCATATGTCGAGAACATCCACTCTAAGAGGTTTTGTAAAAGTAGTCGCAACTTGATTGACCTATTTTACATATTCAAGCTTGATCTTCTTCTTCGTAACACTTTCTTGAATAAAGTAATAGCGCGTACTAATGTGTTTACTTCGATCATGAAAAACATGATTCCTCGTCAAAGTTAGAGCAGATTTATTGTCGATAAAAATTGTGGTTGCTTTATTTTATGATAAGCATATATCCTTAAACATTATCCTTCGCTAAATTGCATGACAAGTACATGCCGTAATCGTAACATATTTAGCCTCATAAGACGAAAGCGTGACGATGACTTGTTTCTTCGAACTCCATGAAATTGAATTAGACCCTATAATATATATAAATTTGGTTGTGCTTTCTAGCTAATCTAAATATCCGGAAATATCACCGTCACAATATCCAACAAGGTGAAATTTTTTGAACGACGAATAAAATAGTCCGAAATTGAAAGTATCGTTGAAGTACCTCAAAAATCCTCTTTGCCGCCTGTTTCGTCATGGGCATTTCCATGAATTGACTAATAATCCAACACTGTTCAAGTACCTTAGTTCCCACTAGGCTTTTGAACGGTGTTGGATTCACCTTTTATCCATTGCATAATTTTGTTCCAAGCTCTATCGGGGGTAGGCACATGTTTGCTATTTGACATATTGAATATGTCAAGGGTATTCTTCACATATGCTTGTTCACAAATAAAAATTTCATCATCCGATTGACACACTTCTAAGCAGAAGTAAAATGACATTATGTCGATATATGTCATCTCGAACTCTCCGGCTATATCATTTTTGAAATTTTCAATGAGATTCGGATTATTTCCTGTAAAAATATGATCATTCACGTATATGCATACGAACAAACAATCTCTATTTTTATCAATCTTCACATAAAGTACATACTCATGGGGACATATTGCAAAACCTTTCTCCTGAAAGTATGCATCAAT
Organism: Melastoma candidum; assembly: GCA_023653495.1. Classification (NCBI taxonomy): domain Eukaryota; kingdom Viridiplantae; phylum Streptophyta; class Magnoliopsida; order Myrtales; family Melastomataceae; genus Melastoma; species Melastoma candidum. Next base: position 11,914,734 of record CM042882.1, on the reverse strand, counting down.
CCGATTATACCATGCTCAAGGCGCTTGCACCTTGTGGCCTTTTGTTGTTCTACAAATATATATTTCGCAAGGAAACTGTTAAGAAATGCCGACTTCAAGTCTAATTGAAATTTTTGTTGGCTTCTTTGTGTAACAAAAGAAATAAAAAATCTGATTTTTTCTAAACGAGCAACATGAGCAAATATTACCTCGTAGTCCACTCCGTGTCATTGTACACACCTCTTGGCGACAGTCTCGCCTTATATTTTTCCACGACACCTTCAACATTCTTTTTCTCATTGAATATCCACTTCACACTAATTGACTTTTGACCCGCAAAAAGCAAAAACATAGAGGCATCGTTGAATCTCCTCGTTCATGGCTTGTCTCGATTTCTTCTCCTTACTAGCTTCTTCAAAACTCAAAGGCGTCGTTTCGGCCAAAAGACAAAAGATAAAGACATCATTGATTACCTCAGTGTTATCGTAAAGATTTGGATAGTTCTAATCTTTCGTGATCTTTCGTTGGAGATTCGTTCGATGATGAAGCACTATAAGTTGCGTTTGGTGTCGCAGGAGGAATGATGGACTACCATGTTTCTTGTCCTTGAATTTCGTTGTCGATGAATGGAAAAACAATAAGTCAATGACATCTTCTTGTGTTTCTCGATTCCAAGAAGCATCTTCAAACTCCACATCACAACTCACAACAATCATCCCGTTGATAGGATTGTACAGCTTATACTAGAATTTTCCATTAGCCGATAAACATAAACTTCTCACTTTCATCATCAAGTTTAGTTTTTTCGTTCTCTGACACATGCTTATAAGCAATAATCCTAAAAATTCTTATGTGATATACATCTGGCTTCAACCTGCTCTATACTTCAATGGGTGTTTGATCTTTTACGATTTTGGTCGAACAACGATTGATGAGATATACTGCACAAGCTACTGTTTCCACTCAAAACTCCTTAGACATTATCTTATTTTTCATGATGCTTCAAGCCATTGTATGCACGCCCTTCCATACCTCACAACGCGTGCATCCAATCAAACGACACGAGGATATGACTCCCGCTTTCCCCGAGCTCCCTCCGCTCGACACCTCGACTCGAATGTCAAGGTATTGCGGAAAGGCACCAGGTGGATCCTCGCTTGGTTCCTAGTCGTGTCTCGGGATCTACTTTCAAGTTGTTATAGTAGTCGATTTGAGTCATCAACTCAAGAAGATAAGAATGCTCACTTTGAGGAGAGTCCAAGTCGAGTTCATCCGACTCAAGATCGTGTCATACTACTCGAGAAGGGTGTTGTTGAAGGAAGACACATCCCGTCGGCAGGCCTAAATCCTCTAGTTACTTTTTGGTTTTTATTTTAATCGTATGAGCCTTTATTTAGGTCTTAGGGTTAGTCTTTTTTCAATCCATTATGAATAAGACGTTTAAGTTTAAGGTTAAAGATGGTTTTTGAAGCATTTTTCTCAATAGACGGCTATCAAGTTGTATTTGAACTTTTTGCCATTTTTCTTATGATTTGGTGGATTTTTAGGAGTGACGTGAATTATTCGAGCATTTCCATAATTGGTAATGTATATGTATATGATTGTGGCGTTTAACCATCGTGACAATCCCAATGATGCATTTGTTGTATCTGTGGCCATCCGAATCATACCCATCACTAGGGGTTAAGGCTGATGAGGGGGTTCCACGGCCGCATCCATTTCTTACCTAAGGATCTCGAAGAGGAGATGGCGGATGGCTGCTTAGAGAAGACGGTCCGGTCCGTCTTTTACGCATATGGAAACACAGAATTTTTGTTCTGTTTTGATCTTCACGCTCAGGAAATGAAAGAATTTCTTTTAATTCGGCGTGATCAGCTATATGCATTGACCGATGGGAGAAAAATATTATCGGAATCATTTCTCAATTCATGAATTCCGATAGAAACATCCTGGTCTTTGTTTTATTTCAGAAATTAGAAAAAAAGGTTGTATTATTGCAATGTCTCCTTTAATTCCGCCAATGCTATTACGTGCCCGTTAAACTTTGGAAATGTAGTTAATCATGTTTAACAATAACTAAGCCGTTTAACTATTTGATGCTGAAATTAATTAAGATTTAATATTATGTAATTAGAACTAGGGGTGCAGGTTTCGGATGGGTAGGTTCCAGACGTGGAAGCTGGAACCTACCCTGTAAAGGCCGGTTCCTTTAGGGGTGAGCATTCGGTATTCCAAATACCAACCGAACCGAATACCGAACTTCCAAATACCGAAGTTTCAAAATTTTACCCTCCAAATACCGAACCGAACTCCAATCTTCCAAATACCGAAATACCGAAATTTATTTCGGTATTTCGGTTCGGTATTTGGATCTTCCAAACTTTGATTGGGCCGAATAAATAGCCCAAAATTCATATTTAAAAATTTCAGCCCATAAATTTCAAAACCCATAAAAGCCCATAAAATTCACATGAACTACAAATTCAATCCCATAAAAATCTATAAAATCCACATAAACTATAAATCCACAAAGTTAAGAAGTCTTTTCGATCTTCAATCTTGAACCGCAATAGGTTGAAACAAGCAATCTCATTCCAATGTAAGTGTGGACAATCCTATCATTAATGAGATAAGAGTATTAATATTATACAAACATTAAGCTTTAAATATTTATAAAGAATACTATGAAATTAAACATTACCACTTTCAAATGATTCTTGCTCAAAAGGATCTTCGTCAACTTCAACGTCACTTGATTTTCCTTGACGAATCCAATCTTGAGTGCACATAATTGACTCAATACTCTTAGGGCCCAAAGAACTCCTAAACGCATCAATCACTCGTCCACCTAACACATATTGAATAGATATAAGTATATAAAACAAATAAGAGAATGAACTCGACAAATGATTTAAGAAGATGTCAAAAAGTTACTTGTGCTATCCGGGATGTACGCGCGCCCTTCCGGCCTAGCAGCGCGCGACGGCGGTTCCGGCAAGCCCGAGGATCCGGGCCCGCTCCCCCGAGGCCCAATCCGGTCGGCGTTCCCGCTCGAACGCCAGACGCTGCGGAAAAGGGCTCTGGGTTGGGCCTTCCCTTGATTCGCGAACGGGTCTGCGGGGCGTTCCGCCAACCGTCTCCAGTTACCTGAAGGCGGCGAGCGAAAGGCTGCGTTAAGGCCTCGCTCGCGAATTTCGGGGAGGGCCCAGGAGCGGCTCGAGTAGCCGTCACCTCACCCCAAATGGCTCCGAAAAAAGGGGTTGTGGGGTCTAGTTTTAGCTTTGGAAAACTTTGTTCGGAGTCGCCACCGACTTTTAAAAAATTTATGATTTTAAGTCGGAAAAAATCAGAGTTTGGGTTCGGGGATTCCTATTTACTAACCTTAATATTCTACCACATGCGAAAAGGGTGGCGATTTGTCCAAAGAAGTTTAACTTTTGATTGACGAGTGTTGGGCCCGATCCGGGAGTAGGCCGGACTCTTATCGACGTTTTAACGGGTGTTGGACCCGACTTTAGGTTGGTTTGATTAAAACAAGCATGCAACATTAATCCTAGAGCCTAAGCAAGCACGCAATCACAAGCAATTATTTAGATCAAAAGAGCGGGGAAGGGGCGGTGATTGCGGGCCTATGCACTTGGGCCCGCAATCCGTTACAATTGGCCTTAAAATAAAATTCGGGGAGGCCCGCACCTCCCCTTTGTACCTTGGTTTGAAGGTTGGGGCCGCTTTGTCTTCAAGCCCGCGGTTTTTTAGGCCGGGGTAGAACCACGCGGTTTGATACACGCGTCTTCGTGTGATCTTCGAAAGTTTGAATTTGGGTCTTCCGAAGTTGCATGCTCAGTGTACATGCGAAGAAAATATAAGTGTGATTAGTATTGATTAATTTTAAATGAAGTTCGATATAATTTAGAAGAGTAAGGCATGTCTTACCGTTTTAACCGGGGATATGCTCGATGTATGTTGTCGATAGTATTTGTGAAATTTCTCCGTATTTTTCATGCAAAACAGAGGAAGTTGGATGTTAGCAATGTTTATCAAGAATCAAATATAATTCACGAAAACATAAATGAATTCAAGCAAAGTAAAATCGTTTGGATAAAAAAAGCCTAAAATTTCAACAGTAACAGAGAAATTAGGAAAAAGATGACATATTCATATTTGAGAAAATCGGTTACTAAAACGTTAGATTCGAACCTGACCGATTACCATTTACTACTGTTAAAACAAAACAATAACAATGATAATGATGCAAGTAACTGTGAGTGACCATTCTAAATTAAATAATAAAAAGAAAGGAAGAGACAATTACCTTTTTGTAGGCCGATCAAGGACTTAACCCGAAGTGGGGAACCGCATGTGGGTATGGGCATCGGACCACCCGAAGCTCGCGTCTGCTGGAACTCGAAGGCGTCGGGGAGTGGGTTGCAGAGATCTGGGGCGCTGCCGACGGCGACGACAACGGCTCATCTCTGGAGTGTCGAGGGGGGACCAAACCGGAGCCGGGACAACCAGGAAGCTGCCGGAGAAAGGGTCTGCTGTGGGTCTGGGCTCGGGGCACCGCCGGGGATACTCCTGTGCGGCATCACCGACGCCAAAGGGAAGGACGCCGAGGACGGCCGAGTTGTGGATCGCCGGAGGAGAGGGGAGCCCCGCTGTTGTCCAGATCTGAATGGGGGTTCGCTGCCGCTGCTGTGGGATCTGAGGGAACCCGTCGGAGGAGTCCGATCACGGCTGGATTTGGATGGATCGCTGGAGACGGGGCTGCCACCGTGAGCTCCGGGGTGCGTCAGGAGAGGCGCAGGCTGCCGCTACCGGTGGAGGGAGCGCCGGGAAGGACGTGGGGTTGCCACCAGGAGGCTCGGGGACGCCAGGGGATGTCGCAGTCTACCGTTGACTGTGGAGGGAGCCGAGGAGGACGTGGGGCTGCCACCAGGAGGCTCGGGGACGCCAGGGGATGTCGCAGCCTACCGTTGACTGTGGAGGGAGCCGAGGAGGACGTGGGGCTGCCACCAGGAGACTCGGGGACGCCAGGGGATGTCGCAGTCTACCGTTGACTGTGGAGGGAGCCGAGGAGGACGTGGGGCTGCCACCAGGAGACTCGGGGACGCCAGGGGATGTCGCAGTCTACCGTTGACTGTGGAGGGAGCCGAGGAGGACGTGGGGCTGCCACCAGGAGGCTCGGGGATGCCAGGGGAGGTTGCGGTCTGCCGTTACCGGAGGGATTCACCGGGTGACAGGTTGGCTGACCGTCGCTGGAGCCAAGGAGTCTGCCTTGGAGATCCTTCGGTTGGCTGCTGTTGAGTTTGAGGGGATGCCAAGGATGGAATGAAGACACCGGGGAGGAAGGGAGACTGCTTCTGTTGGCTCAGGAACGTCGGGGATAGGTGGTGGTTCGCCGCCAGACCTGAGCACACTGGAGGAGGCCCTGCCGGATCTGAAGAGGAGTCGTCTTCAAGGTATGTTCCTGTGCATGAAAGAAGCAGGTTAATGCGAAATAAATCCCCTCGTGACGCTGATGTGCGACTGTGAAGGGCCTAGAGCTTTGTTCTATCGATGACGGATGGCTGAGGTAGAGCTGCAGGGAGGGTGGAGCGCAGGAGGGTGCTGCACAGGGGCTGAAGGTCGCCTTCTCCAAGGTGTACGCCAGAGCCGTCCCTTGGTGAAGAACGGCTGAAGAACTAGGATGGTGAGAGGCGGCTTCGATCCTATCAAAGAGTAGAGGAAAGGAGAATAACCATTGTTTTGGTAATCTCCTCTCCCCTCTAAAAAAAAACGAATTCCCCCCCTTTAGAGAATTTTTTTGGTGAGTTTCCTTGGAACTCCCTCTCCTCCTCCGTTTTTTTTTTTAAGAGAATTCTGCTTCTTCTCCTTTTATTTCACTCTACCTCCCCTTCAACCAGAAATTCTTGTGGTCAGTCTCCTGTTTGTTCGTTCCTCTGGTTTCTCCTCTCTTTGCCTTGGTTCCAATTCACTTTTCTGATCTAGTTGGTCTTCCGGTTGATCCCAGTTGGGATTTCATGTTGTTAGGAGACATAATCTTCAGGGACGTCGCCGGGATCAGAACTTTTCTGCAAGGGCAGACACAGGCTGAGGATTTGGTGCGTGGGAGGAGGATTTCAGGCTGTTTGTGCGTGCAACCATGTGGTGGGATTTTGTCGGGGGATTTCTGTCGGGGGAAAAAGGTTTGTCTGATTCTTATCTTGATTTGGGCTGTGGGCTTAACTAGCCTTCCACTTTGGGTCGGGCTGTGCTTGGTTGTGGTTTTTGTCTTTGGGTTTGGGTTTGGCTTTGGCAAATGACTTGGCTTCCCTTTGTTTTGGGTTGGGGTTTGTTTTGGTTGGCCTTTCACCTTGGGTTGGGCTCTCATTTTGGTTGAGTTAGCTGTGCCACTGCTTGTGTCTGAAGTTGGGCAGGCGGTTGTTGCATATGAGACATATGTTCTTGTTGAACTGCTGTCGATTGTAATGGCTATCCCCGGTTGCCCATTAACTGTTGCAGCTGTTGTTGGCGGTGTCTCCTAATATGCTGCAGCGTGGATTGTGCAGGGTGACATGACAGGAGGTGTCGGGAGTGGGTCATTGGTTTGGCGACGGTTGCCGAATTTGTTCTGAAGACAACTGTGAGGACTGGTTGCTTGTGTGACCTTCCATGGCTGCATCGTCTGCGTAAATGAGCTCGATGTATTCTCCTGTCTGGATTATGTGCCTGAAGTTGGTCAGGCTGCTGAGAGGGGGTTTCGGACAGCTTCAAATTGTCAAGTCGGGGTACCGATTGCGGCCACTGCTTCTTTTGTAGTGTTGTTGCTGTCATACTTCATCCTGTCTTGCACCATTGGGAAGAAGGGGTTGCTGGCATCGTCATTGATTAATTGTCTAGCAGGCATGAATCCCTCTGACATGTCTTGTCTAAATGCAGAAGGAATGGCACTGGTAGTATCCCAATCACAACTCAGCCTTAAAGAGACGTCAAGTTTCTCATCTTGCACATTCATCAAGTTCTGTCTCTTTGTACTCTCACAGGGTGCCATTGCGTGCGTGTTTCCTCGAGCAGACCCTCCAGCAACCCGCAACTACCATGCGGCATGCTCTGCATCTCTGGAGTTCCTGTGGTCTGCATACTCTGGGGCGAGTTCAGATTGTAAGTCAAGGGGCTGTACTGGAAGGACCCGGGACTTTGTGACCGAGTTGTGTGCGGAGAAGGGAGATGGAACTCCTGTGAATTCGGTGCGGAGGACGTCGGAGACGGCTGTGGCTGTTGAACGATGTCGTGCGGGTACAGAGGGAGGCTTTGTCGGATACGGTGCTTGATCCTTGTGTTCCAGTAGTTCTTGCTTTCGTTCTTTTCTTTCTTTATGTGATGCCAATCCACAATGAATTTTAGACGGCTGTAACGCATTATTTGAGGTATTACAGTTTGCCCCTCCTTGGGAGAGAATCTGGAAAGATTTTCTCGCAAGGATGTTAGAAATACCTCAAATTGTTTTTTGTTGACATGCATCCCGAAAACTCGTCAAAATTACAAGAAAAATAGCTAAATGTACATGCACATTATACTTCATCCTGTTTCTTCAAAAGCATGTTTCTAGGCGAGAGCAGAGAAGTTTTGTTGACTTCTCTCGTGTTTCACTCTCACTTCTGAAAGCCATTTCAGTTGGGTTTCAGAATTCCTTTGACATGGATGCTCATGTACCGGTCGAAGGAGACTTTGCTCGGGTTATAATGTGGCTTCGGCATAAGGCCTTTAGATTGAAAGTTTAAATCAGTTGTTTGAAAGAAAGAGTTCAAGGACCTCATCGGAAGCTATTGGATTATAGAGGTTCCACCATTCAAGCAAATTCTCCATCCTTCAGACAGCCCGCCAGTTTAGGCATTCCGTTGGGGAATAAATAATTGGTTTACTGGTAAGTATGGACACTCCACTTTGGGGAAAATTTCATCTTTGACTTGTTTGAAAGATAGCACCTTTGCTTTTGCGACCGCCAATGTCAGTCCCGATGCTTTACCTTTGCTCTTTTGATTTTCATTTTGCGCTTTCTTTTAAAGACTTTGGTCTTTGCGCTAATTCTTTCTTTTCTTTACTGGATCATGGGGATTTGTCCCGTTTTACTCTCTGACGATCCATTTTTGAAGACACTTTAGACTCATTCAAAATTTGTATCTCTTGTAGTAATGTTGGAAAAATTCCATCTTCGGAAACAACAACTCAACTAGCAAGCTTGACCGTTGATGGTGCCTCTTCGCTTGAACCTTAAGGAAGTGTAGCCTCTACGATCCGTTGCTTCCGGTTTCTAGCTACCAGATCTCCTTTAACCTCGATGTGAGGCGGTCCTTAGACTTGTTAGGTGTAGTGTACATAAAAACTTCGACTTTGGCTCTAAAGGGATTAGCAATGGTTGATGTTTCGTGTTTGGGACAGAGAAGAAATGCTCGATTTCATCCCGGTTCAGAGCATCTTTTGTCAAAGGATTTTTTTCATCCGTCTGAATGCTCGTGTATGAATCCCCACAGTGTTTGCGCTCATCACTCTGGGTAAGTGTTTGGGAATAGGCTTGCCTTCTCCATTCTCGCTCAGAAACATTTTTATTAAAGATTAGTTTCGAATTGTATGCAAATGAGCACACAAATGCTTTAGAAATAAACAGGTTTAGGTACTCAAACCTCTGCAGTGCTCTTGTGCACTTTCGTATTTTGATTTAAATTAAACCTGGAACGGCTTCCACCCGACCACCCTCGCCGTTGCCTAGGAGTTTGTACCGTACTGTGAGGATGCCCATGTACCTGCACAGTTCACAACGGATAGAGACGAAGTTAGCTCATGTACTCCGACTCTCATTTGGGGAGATAACAATTAAGTAAAGTATCCGCTGGGGAGATGAGAAGGATATGTCCATCTCGATGATAGTTCTGGAAGGATATGCTTGTATGTCCGATCATTGTTGAGGAATGCGATGAATGTAATCAAATCCAACTTGAATGAAGGCAGGACTCCAGCTGGGGAAATGGAGATACGACTCCATCTTTTGTATGATTTCGTCATTGCGTCTTCGTCCGATGGAGTCAAAGGATTGACGAAATAGTTACTCTTCCTTAATGTCTGTTGTGTAAGGAAGCTCATGTACCTATCAAACAGATGGCGAGAAACAAGTGAGTTCATGCGACTTGTTTCTGTTAGAGTAAGAAGAAGTTTGTTCATGTAACTTCATTTGTAAGAAAGGTGAAGTAGAGTTTTGGTACTTCCCTTTTGTATGATTTCGTCATTGCGTCTTCGTCCGATGGAGTCGAAGGTTTGACGAAATTGCTTTTGCTTGGCGTCTGTTGTGTAAGGAAGTTCATGTACCTATCAAACAGATGGCAAGAAACAAGTGAGTTCGTGCGACTCGTTTCTGTTAGAGTAAGAATGAAGTTTGCTGCTGTAACTTCATTTGTAAGAAAGGTGAAGTAGAGTTTTGGTACTTCCCTTTTGTTTGATTTCGTCATTGCGTCTTCGTCCGATGGAGTCGAAGGTTTGACGAAATTGCTGCAAGACTTTGGCTTGAAGCTTTGCCACCCTGCCACCCTCGCCTTTCTCATAGGAGTTTTGCACCATGCGTGTGAGGAGCTCTTGTACCTGCCCACGAGACAGCTTGATGAAGAGAGTAATATTTGTATGATTCTCCCTTTTCATGTGTATTGTCAGTGTTCTTTGCCCCAGTTGACTCCCTGGGGATATAAAGAAGTTTGCTGACGAAGATTGTTCTGAAGCGTTGGTTTGAAACTTCATCGTTTGTCTTTGTTGTCTGCTTAAGACGCTCATGTATTTTCATGTAACTTGTTGTCTTGTTGTCTTGTTGTCTTGTTGATCATGAGTGTTGTTTCGAAGCTTTGATTGGAAAGTTGTCTTGATTGGCATGATAGGATGTTGTTGTATCTTCTCGTCTGCTTAGGTTGTTTATGTGCCTATGAGACAAGCCGAAGGGCAAAACAAGTAAGTTCATGTAACTTACTTTGCAAAGAAAGCATTTGTTAAGGAACATATACTCCCTTTCATGTTATTTGCCATTTTGTCAACTGAGAGTTATCCAAGATTGCTCAGTCTCGTCCCAGGATAGCTTGGAGATATGCCCCAGAGTCGCTCGGAGATATGTCCATGATCACTCGGAGATTTGCCCCAGGATCGGTCGAGGATTTGCCCCCCAGAATCGTTCGGAAATTTGTCGCAGGATTGTTCTCATGTTGTCGTCGTCATTGTTTTACCAACGAAGGCTGTTTCGACATTTTGGCTCGAAACGTTTCCACCCTACCACCCTCGCCTTCGTCGTTTGCCTAGGATGTTGATGTACCTATGAGACAAGCCGAAGGGCAAAACAAGTAAGCTCATGTAACCTGTCCTGCAGAGAAAATATTAGCCGAAGAATGAATAATCCCTTTTATGTAGATCGTCGTTTTGTTGACAACGAATGATATTTTGAAGCTTTGGCTCAAAACTGTTTCAATGCTTTGGCTCGAAACTTTACCACCCTGCCACCCACGCCTTCGTCAACATGCGACAAGGGCTAATATAAGTGAGCTCATGTAACTTATTTTCATAAATAGGGAAGTATTGATCATGGAACGAATACTCCCTTTCATGTGTAGTAACATTGAAGATTGTCTACGTTGAGTGCTTGTGGCAGTTTTTCTCCGTTAATGTGGTTGTTTTCTTGAAAGGGCATGCCAAGTCGATTATCCTTGGATGTGCATTGTTGATTGCCCATTGAGGTGGGGCTGGGTGGGTAACTAGCCTCTCATGGGGTGGGCCTTCTCCTTGGGATGAGCTCCAGAGAATCAGTAGTTGAATTTCTGCTGGATTGATTGCTTAGGTACCGTGGATGAGCTTGATGGGAGTTGCCCGGGTCCGAGTACGCGTCATTGTTAGGTAGATCGCATGTTCTTTGGTGTAGGGGGAAGCTGTTATGCAAGCGTTGCCCCAAACGATTCATCTTGGTGGTTTGAGTATCGGTGGCCCCGCCAGACATGTAATGAATTGTTGAAGGGCGGGTAACGAAAATGGGAGCTTCTGATGCCGGTCACGCTATGTATTTGCCGTCTCTTGAAGAATCTGGTCCATGTTGTTCATGTTTTTGTCATGGGGATGCTTTGGATCTGGCGTTCGTCCAGTTCTTGTTATCAAAGAAACAATGAGGCTGAATCTCTGTAAACGTCGAGTGATCGTATTTGAATGTTGATTGATTGCAGGTGTCCTGATATCGTGATGTCATTGTGAAGGTTGATGTTTGCCCCTTGTGCTAAAATGTATTGCTGGCATGGTGAAGAAAGTCGACGACGGGATGCATGTAAGAGGATTTGCCCCTTGTCTGATTGCTTGATGTTGAGAATCAGGGCTTGACACGTAAATTGGAGGATTGCCTCTTGTCGATCCTGGTCAGGTTGCCTTACAATCATGGCTTGAGTTATAAAAAGGATTGCCCTTGTCTGAGTCGCCCGATGTTGAGGATCGTGGCTTGGGATGAGCGGAAGAATATAGCTTCGACGAAAAAGCTAAGAAGGACGTTCTTGTTGGTGCCGAAGTTGTGGTAGCTGATGATGTAATAGAGTTGCTTCTGCTTCCTTGGAGCGGTGGTTGATTAGTGGGGGATGACGTTCCACGATAGCGACATGTCAGTGGATAGTTCTTTGGTTTGTCATTAATCTTGATGTCGATGGAGATTGGCCTTTTGAAATGTACCTCCTTGGGGTTTTGATATTGTTGTAGATTCGGTTTTGAACCGTGGTAGTCGTTGGGTGATCTTTGGTTTTCGTGTTTTGCTTTGGGCCTTAGCAGTTGTCAGGATTGCTTTGGCCTTTGTGTTGTTGGATATGCGGCTTTAGACCTTGGTTGCCGCCATGGTATCCTTGGTATTCTTGTGCTTGTAGATTTGTAATGTCATGCCTTATCCCTAGTCCCGTTCGAGGAGCCATGTTGGAGAATTAAACCTCGAAAAGAAAGTAGAAAGAAGGATTGGATTAGTATCATGCAATAGTGTAATCGATGCATGATAAGTTTATATTGTTGCTTAATCGCACTCGTATATGTGTATGCATTTACAAATGAAATGTAATAATGTCATGGAACAATTATTGTAAATGATTTGTTAATTTGAAAACTGTGATTAGACAGACACTCATGTGGTTGCTCAAATGTATGATACGCAATAAGCGGTAATAGTAAGTAGGGTAATAAGAGAAAAGATGTTTCTTGGAGCTGCTGTAATAAGCTTGACCTAACTGCAAAATGAGCATTGTTAGCTTTACAGTTATAGCAGACAAAGCGTACCTGACACCTGTCCCTGCACAAGTAGCAGTCACTTAGTAACACGCAAATGCACGTGCAGCGTCTGGCACCTGTAGTGGGTACGCAATTCTAAGACTCGGATGGAGGTTTCTAGACCTCCCTCGGACTAAGGGAGGCGGGTCCCGGTCCATAGCCTACAAGCCGCAGGAAGCAGCGAGGCCGTGCCTTACGGTGACCCCCTAAAATCCTAGTCCCGGGTATAGGGACTTACCTATGTATGCCTAATAAAGCGGTAAACAAACACAGGAAAGAGATCATACAAAGGGCACCGAGCCAATCAATTACATGCGAAAACAAATAACTCCTCTCCGCATGTGGTAAAAAGGTTTTCGGTAGGAATCCACATGCGGAGATCCCCAGCGGAGTCGCCATCCGGGATGTACGCGCGCCCTTCCGGCCTAGCAGCGCGCGACGGCGGTTCCGGCAAGCCCGAGGATCCGGGCCCGCTCCCCCGAGGCCCAATCCGGTCGGCGTTCCCGCTCGAACGCCAGACGCTGCGGAAAAGGGCTCCGGGTTGGGCCTTCCATTGATTCGCGAACGGGTCTGCGGGGCGTTCCGCCAACCGTCTCCAGTTACCTGGAGGCGGCGAGCGAAAGGCTGCGTTAAGGCCTCGCTCGCGAATTTCGGGGAGGGCCCAGGAGCGGCTCGAGTAGCCGTCAGCTCACCCCAAATGGCTCCGAAAAAAGGGGTTGTGGGGTCTAGTTTTAGCTTTGGAAAACTTTGTTCGGAGTCGCCACCGACTTTTAAAAAATTTATGATTTTAAGTCGGAAAAAATCAGAGTTTGGGTTCGGGGATTCCTATTTACTAACCTTAATATTCTACCACATGCGAAAAGGGTGGCGATTTGTCCAAAGAAGTTTAACTTTTGATTGACGGGTGTTGGGCCCGATCCGGGAGTAGGCCGGACTCTTATCGACGTTTTAACGGGTGTTGGACCCGACTTTAGGTTGGTTTGATTAAAACAAGCATGCGACATTAATCCTAGAGCCTAAGCAAGCACGCAATCACAAGCAATTATTTAGATCAAAAGAGCGGGGAAGGGGCGGTGATTGCGGGCCTATGCACTTGGGCCCGCAATCCGTTACAATTGGGCTTAAAATAAAATTCGGGGAGGTGCCTTGGTTTGAAGGTTGGGGCCGCTTTGTCTTCAAGCCCGCGGTTTTTTAGGCCGGGGTAGAACCACGCGGTTTGATACACGCGTCTTCGTGTGATCTTTGAAAGTTTGAATTTGGGTCTTCCGAAGTTGCATGCTCAGTGTACATGCGAAGAAAATATAAGTGTGATTAGTATTGATTAATTTTAAATGAAGTTCGATATAATTTAGAAGAGTAAGGCATGTCTTACCGTTTTAACCGGGGATATGCTCGATGTATGTTGTCGATAGTATTTGTGAAATTTCTCCGTATTTTTCATGCAAAACAGAGGAAGATGGATGTTAGCAATGTTTATCAAGAATCAAATATAATTCACGAAAACATAAATGAATTCAAGCAAAGTAAAATCGTTTGGATAAAAAAAGCCTAAAATTTCAACAGTAACAGAGAAATTAGGAAAAAGATGACATATTCATATTTGAGAAAATCGGTTACTAAAACGTTAGATTCGAACCTGACCGATTACCATTTACTACTGTTAAAACAAAACAATAACGATGATAATGATGCAAGTAACTGTGAGTGACCATTCTAAATTAAATAATAAAAAGAAAGGAAGAGACAATTACCTTTTTGTAGGCCGATCAAGGACTTAACCCGAAGTGGGGAACCGCATGTGGGTATGGGCATCGGACCACCCGAAGCTCGCGTCTGCTGGAACTCGAAGGCGTCGGGGAGGGGGTTGCAGAGATCTGGGGCGCTGCCGACGGCGACGACAACGGCTCATCTCTCGAGTGTCGGGGGGGACCAAACCGGAGCCAGGACGACCAGGAAGCTGCCGGAGAAAGGGTCTGCTGTGGGTCTGGGCTCGGGGCACCGCCGGGGATACTCCTGTGCGGCATCACCGACGCCAAAGGGAAGGACGCCGAGGACGGCCGAGTTGTGGATCGCCGGAGGAGAGGGGAGCCCCGCTGTTGTCCAGATCTGAATGGGGGTTCGCTGCCGCTGCTGTGGGATCTGAGGGAACCCGTCGGAGGAGTCCGATCACGGCTGGATTTGGATGGATCGCTGGAGACGGGGCTGCCACCGTGAGCTCCGGAGTGCGTCAGGAGAGGCGCAGGCTGCCGCTACCGGTGGAGGGAGCGCCGGGAAGGACGTGGGGTTGCCACCAGGAGGCTCGGGGACGCCAGGGGATGTCGCAGTCTACCGTTGACTGTGGAGGGAGCCGAGGAGGACGTGGGGCTGCCACCAGGAGGCTCGGGGACGCCAGGGGATGTCGCAGTCTACCGTTCACTGTGGAGGGAGCCGAGGAGGATGTGGGGCTGCCACCAGGAGGCTCGGGGACGCCAGGGGATGTCGCAGTCTACCGTTGACTGTGGAGGGAGCCGAGGAGGACGTGGGGCTGCCACCAGGAGACTCGAGGACGCCAGGGGATGTCGCAGTCTACCGTTGACTGTGGAGGGAGCCGAGGAGGACGTGGGGCTGCCACCAGGAGGCTCGGGGATGCCAGGGGAGGTTGCGGTCTGCCGTTACCGGAGGGATTCACCGGGAGACAGGTTGGCTGACCGTCGCTGGGAGGGAAGTCGTCTGCCTTGGAGATCCTTCGGTTGGCTGCTGTTGAGTTTGAGGGGATGCCAAGGATGGAATGAAGACACCGGGGAGGAAGGGAGACTGCTTCTGTTGGCTCAGGAACGTCGGGGATAGGTGGTGGTTCGCCGCTAGACCTGAGCACACTGGAGGAGGCCCTGCCGGATCTGAAGAGGAGTCGTCTTCAAGGTATGTTCCTGTGCATGAAAGAAGCAGGTTAATGCGAAATAAATCCCCTCGTGACGCTGATGTGCGACTGTGAAGGGCCTAGAGCTTTGTTCTATCGATGACGGATGGCTGAGGTAGAGCTGCAGGGAGGGTGGAGCGCAGGAGGGTGCTGCACAGGGGCTGAAGGTCGCCTTCTCCAAGGTGTACGCCATAGCCGTCCCTTGGTGAAGAACGGCTGAAGAACTAGGATGGTGAGAGGCGGCTTCGATCCTGTCAAAGAGTAGAGGAAAGGAGAAGAACCATTGTTTTGGTAATCTCCTCTCCCCTCTAAAAAAAAACGAATTCCCCCCCTTTAGAGAATTTTTTTGGTGAGTTTCCTTGGAACTCCCTCTCCTCCTCCGTTTTTTTTTTAAGAGAATTCTGCTTCTTCTCCTTTTATTTCACTCTACCTCCCCTTCAACCAGAAATTCTTGTGGTTAGTCTCCTGTTTGTTCGTTCCTCTGGTTTCTCCTGTCTTTGCCTTGGTTCCAATTCACTTTTCTGATCTAGTTGGTCTTCCGGTTGATCCCAGTTGGGATTTCATGTTGTTAGGAGACATAATCTTCAGGGACGTCGCCGGGATCAGAACTTTTCTGCAAGGGCAGACACAGGCTGAGGATTTGGTGCGTGGGAGGAGGATTTCAGGCTGTTTGTGCGTGCAACCATGTGGTGGGATTTTGTAGGGGGGATTTCTGTCGGGGGAAAAAGGTTTGTCTGATTCTTATCTTGATTTGGGCTGTGGGCTTAACTAGCCTTCATCTTTGGGTCGGGCTGTGCTTGGTTGTGGTTTTTGTCTTTGGGTTTGGGTTTGGCTTTGGCAAATGACTTGGCTTCCCTTTGTTTTGGGTTGGGGTTTGTTTTGGTTGGCCTTTCACCTTGGGTTGGGCTCTCATTTTGGTTGAGTTAGCTGTGCCACTGCTTGTGTCTGAAGTTGGGCAGGCGGTTGTTGTATATGAGACATCTGTTCTTGCTGAACTGCTGTCGATTGTAATGGCTGTCCCTGGTTGCCCATTAACTGTTGCAGCTGTTGTTGGCGGTGTCTCCTAATATGCTGCAGCGTGGATTGTGCAGGGTGACATGACAGGAGGTGTCGGGAGTGGGTCATTGGTTTGGCGACGGTTGCCGAATTTGTTCTGAAGACAACTGTGAGGACTGGTTGCTTGTGTGACCTTCCATGGCTGCATCGTCTGCGTAAATGAGCTCGATGTATTCTCCTGTCTGGATTATGTGCCTGAAGTTGGTCAGGCTGCTGAGAGGGGGTTTCGGACAGCTTCAAATTGTCAAGTCGGGGTACCGATTGCGGCCACTGCTTCTTTTGTAGTGTTGTTGCTGTCATACTTCATCCTGTCTTGCACCATTGGGAAGAAGGGGTTGTTGGCATCGTCATTGATTAATTGTCTAGCAGGCATGAATCCCTCTGACATGTCTTGTCTAAATGCAGAAGGAATGGCACTGGTAGTATCCTAATCACAACTCAGCCTTAAAGAGACGTCAAGTTTCTCATCTTACACATTCATCAAGTTCTGTCTCTTTGTACTCTAACAGGGTGCCATTGCGTGCGTGTTTCCTCGAGGAGACCCTCCAGCAACCCGCAACTACCATGCGGCATGCTCTGCATCTCTGGAGTTCCTGTGGTCTGCATACTCTGGGGCGAGTTCAGATTGTAAGTCAAGGGGCTGTACTGGAAGGACCCGGGACTTTGTGACCGAGTTGTGTGCGGAGAAGGGAGATGGAACTCCTGTGAATTCGGTGCGGAGGACGTCGGAGACGGCTGTGGCTGTTGAACGATGTCGTGCGGGTACAGAGGGAGGCTTTGTCGGATACGGTGCTTGATCCTTGTGTTCCAGTAGTTCTTGCTTTCGTTCTTTTCTTTCTTTATGTGATGCCAATCCACAATGAATTTTAGACGGCTGTAACGCATTATTTGAGGTATTACATGCTAAATGTGGACTCAGAAGCAACCGTGGAGATAGGAATGGCTAAAATATCACGAGCCATTTGAGCAAGAATGGGAAATCTAATAGCATTGACTTTCCAATACATCAAAATATCAAACTTCGTACTAGTAACTTCCGTGTAACTTCCGTATCTTCTCCCAAATATCTATCCAACTCTGATCTATTACATTTTTCTCCACCTTTCTTCCTCTTCAATCTCTCCAATCTTTGCAACAATCTCATATCACTATCCATTGTAGTTACCTTTGATGATTGACCCTTATCCACACCATCACCATCACTTCCATCATTAGTCACCGCATCTTCACCATTCTCCGCAATCCATTTCTTTTTGTACTCGGCAAACAATTCATAAAGTGTCTTTTTCACTTGAGAAATCATAACATCTGCCTTCTCATGATATATGTCATTCAAACACAACTCAACATAATCAAACTTCTGACGAGGATCAAAGATAACTGCGATGAAAATCAACTTATTCATTTTTTCCACATCACCCCAATACTTATGATACTTATCTCTCATGTTCTTTGCCAAAGTAACCAAGTTCTGATCGGGAGATTCTTGCCATTCCTGCAATGCCTCATCAAGATTTGCTAGCTCATGAAAGAAAACATTCAAGGTAACAAACTTCGAACAAGAGACTTTCAAAGTAAGCTCATAAAAGTGCTTAAGATGTATGACAAGTACTTTAACAATTCCCCAATCAAATGAGCTCGATATCATGCATATCCCATTGTCATCTTCAAGATCTTTTCTAAAATTTGTATTTTCATCATCATATCTCTCAAAGGCCATCTCAAACTTTATTGCGGCTTCTAACATCAAATATGTTGAATTCCATCTCGTTGGTACATCCAACACCAAAAGAGATTTACTATCAATCTTCTCTGTAATTGCACACTCCTTAAATTTTAACAATCTTTGAGGAGACGATCTAATGTAAGCAACAACTTCTCGAATTTTCTTCACCGAGTGAATCATCATATTCAATCCATCCTTCACAATCAAGTTGATAATATGGGCAACACATCTCATATGAAGGAACTCGCATCTCATCACACTCTCTTCTTTATTGCAATACTTTTCTTTCAAAAAACGAATGGCAACATCATTTGAACTAGCATTGTCAACAGTGATGGTCAAAATCTTTTCTAAACTCCAATCACGCAAGCATCTATCAATAGCAACCCCAATATCCTTCCCTTTGTGTGATGTAACTGGAATAAAACTCAATATTCGTTTATGTAAATCCCAATTCTCATCAATGTAGTGAGCAGTCAAACACATATAATTGACTCTCTGAATAGAAGTCCAAGTATCAGTAGTCAAACTAACTCTTTGTCCCGATTTCTTAAAATACTCTTTCAACTTCTCCTTTTCAAGCGAAAACAGATCATACACATCCCGTTGTATTGTCCATCTTGAAGGAACTTTAAATTTAGGACACACAACAGACATGAAATGAATGAATTCAGGTCTAGAAACAAACTTGAAAGGAAGCTCCGCAGATATGACCAAGTGCACCAAAGATTTCCTAATAGATTCATGATCGCACCTAAGAACAGACAAGTCTTTCTGATTGTTAGAATCACCTCCGGGTTTAAATCCAAGGATTGTCTGTGTTGAATTGGTTGACTTGATTCTTTCCTTACACGTCGCATTGTGACTCTTTAGTGAAGAAGTCCCATTTCTCTTAGTATCAACTATCACTTCTACTCCACATGCCTTGCACCGTGCCAACATTAAACCATCGGAACTTTCAAATCTCTCGTAATCTATCCACAAAGCCGATCTCAGAGGTATTGGCTTCCTCTTTCTCCCAGCAGAGGTAGCGGATGTGGATATCGAAGCTGACTGACTAGCGGATGATCCCACCATCGGCATAGAATCACTATCCATCTACATAAGGAGAAAATGTTAGATTAAATACAAGCATCGAGACTATAGAGTAGAAAAAATAAGAGATTAGAAATATTTTTTAAAATCTGGCCCTAGGAATATTTTTTAAAATCTTCAAAGTGGGCTGATTTTTTAAATTTGTCGACATTGTTTTATTTGTCACTTTTTATTTCAGGATGAATTGATTTACAGTCTAAGTACTAGAAATCGATTGGAGGATGCTAAATCATCAACCTAAGTACCAACAGCAGCCATGGGGATCACCCGACGGAAACAATAATATAAAAACAATCACTTTACCCCAATCACTTTACCCCAAAAAGGCAAAAACCCAAAAGCGATCAAACCCCCTTAAATTAAACCAAAACCCGAAACCCACGAAATTTCTGAGGATGCGACGGGCGATTACCAGTGAAGGGCTTGCACTTGACAGTGGGGTCGAGCTGATTACACCAACGGAGGCGGCAAGACTTCCCTGACCTACCGTCACCCTCGTGCTCCCTTTCCTTCCTCCTACGCCACCCTCCCCACCCATAACCTCTTCAACCTGTTCAACACGGAGAAGACTAAGGAAGGAGAGGGAGCTACCCTGGGTCAAGGGGTAGACTGGGCTCCAAAACTTTGAAACTCTAGACTTTGAGAAAATGGGCCAAAATAAAAATAACCCAAGCCCAAAAATATTTCAATAGTATGGTAATACCGAATTTTTTTATAACAAAACCGAATACCAAACCGAAAACCAAATTTAATTAAAATATAAAACCGAGCCAATTACCAAACACCGAATACCGAATTTCAAATACCGAAATATCGAAAAATCGGTTCGGTATTTGGAATTCCAAACTTTTTGCTCACCCCTAGGTTCCTTATTTTTAGAACCTAGAATCTACCATGTGGCTTAAAGAACCACCCAAGAACCAATCCGCCCAGTTCTGGTACCGGTTCCGGTTCTTGAAAAAGCAAGAACCTAGTTGGGGGTAATTAGGAA
>CM042882.1:11798106-11894206 GCA_023653495.1 Melastoma candidum | reverse complement strand
TTATTACTGCCGGCCCAATAATACAGGGCCCTCATATTGGGCCTATATTTAACATTGTCAGGCCCACTAGCTCATGATTAAGAATTATTATTTCACTTGAAATATTTAAACTCCCTAATTTTGATTGGGGACATGTGGTGTCGCGTGTCTATTGAATTATATTGGAGTAGAATCCCCCCACCAACCAAATGTGGGAGAGGAGTGATGAGATGACAAGGCACACGGCATGATTTGAAACCTTGGACAAACTAAACTCTTGACTGATAGTGTGGACATTGGTGAGGTTGATCCCAAATCCTTGTTTTGATCTTCCAAATGGGACAGGTGTCTTCTCAAGGCCATATGCATCAGGCTTCCACTAGCACTAACCCAATGGTGTTGTGTTATGTCATATGTGGCCACGAAAACCTGTTGACCAACCTATCTCCACCACAAAATCCCACTCGCGAATAATAACATTACACCCAATTCGTGCATGCCCATGGCCACCACTTATCTTTTGTGTTTTTGTTTATATTCCCACTCACCCCAAGTCCACCAACTCAACTCAACCCTTTATGACATCTATATATAGCCATTAACTGGGTTTCGCTTGGCACAATCAATCCCATTACAGAAACAAGCCTTGTTCTAGTAAGAAAGGATAGAAGAGGAGAAAGGCTTAACTTTAGGTGCGTGTGGGTGAGAGAGTTATTCCATCGACAATGGCGGGGTTCAAGTGCTTGGCACTTGTTGCACTTCTGCTGGCCTCTCTTTGTTTTAGGGAGTCGCAGTCTCGGGTGGCCAGGAAGGACTTGGGCCTTGACCTTGGCGGAGGGACTGGGATAGGAATCGGACTCGGACTCGGACTCGGGGGCAGCGGATCGGGCTCCGGGGCCGGTGCTGGTGCCGGGTCGGGATCCAGTTCCGGGTCCCATTCGGGATCCTGGTCTGGCTCCGGTTCCTCGTCCTCCTCTGGTTCAGGCTCTGGCGGGGGCGCGGGATCATCTGGAGCGGGATCCGAGGCCGGTTCTTCCGCTGGTTCCCGGGCCGGGTCTGGATCAGGCTCAGGGGGTGCCGGTTCTGAGGCTGGTTCATCAGCGGGGTCCTATGCAGGATCTAGGGCGGGGTCAGGGTCGGGATCGTCGGGGGCAGGTTCTGAAGCTGGGTCATCAGCAGGATCATATGCCGGTTCTAGGGCGGGGTCTGGGTCGGGATCATCGGGGGCCGGGTCAGAAGCCGGGTCATCGGCGGGATCATATGCAGGCTCAAGGGCGGGGTCAGGAAATGGAAAATAAATAAAGATATGCGTATCACTAACACATGGTGGCATCCGACATAAATAATGGAGCTGGTATTTGTCGTAAAACCCATTGTGTACTTGTGTCTTGTCTATCTTTATGTGTATGTGTGTGTCTGGAGTCATGAATATTATTTATTATGAGGAATAAAATGGGTTGCGACTCTTTCTCAATTCAAGCAGAAAACTAATAATAAGTCCAAGTTGGAAGGGTTTACGTACGTATCCAAATCAAATAAGATGCAAAAAAACACACGAGTTCTCCCTCTTTTGAACTAAAAGAGATGGATCATAAATTGGCCCCCAATTCGCGGTTTCGAACCGTGATACGGACTTACAATCGTCAAAGTTGGGTGATTTTTGTCCCTTGACAGGGAACAATTAACGCAAGGGTGGTGAGAAACCACATCACGTATCCGGTATCCAACCTCTCAAACCAAAGGAAAGTCAACTTATATGACCAGTG
The DNA here is from genome assembly GCA_023653495.1 of Melastoma candidum. Taxonomy (NCBI): domain Eukaryota; kingdom Viridiplantae; phylum Streptophyta; class Magnoliopsida; order Myrtales; family Melastomataceae; genus Melastoma; species Melastoma candidum. The sequence continues at coordinate 11,892,461 of CM042882.1, read as the reverse complement.
AGGGGTGCCACGTGTCTAATCTATAACATTAACATCCTCATTGCGTTGTAAATGAACATAATCGTTTGTGAACGACTCGTTTCACCTGACTCGAGTTCGAGCTATATATTTAACAAATGAGTCGGAATCGAGTTTGAAAATTAATTGCTCGAAATAGTTAGCGGGCGTTAAAAAGTAAATTTTTTTTTTTAATTTTTTACCCTATTGCCTTTTGTCTCTTATTTGTATAGTTGTGTGGCATAATTTTTACCCTATTACCCTCTGTATTTGTATAGTTGTGTTGCATAATGTATTTAAAGCCTGTCGATTAATTACTTACCATGGGTTCCTTTAAATAAAATAATAGATAACTTCAGGTGGTTTTTTTTACCCATTTTTTTGCCTTGGGTTCAACCCACGACATCTAACTCTTTGGTACGGATGTTAACTGTATTAAAAGTTCGAACGGTTAGATGAAGAACGTGACATATTATATATTTTATTTTCAACAAACATGCCCGATAATCCTGTTGAGCCAGCATGAGGTGTTTGTTGTCGACGGGGATGTCAACGACGCCTAGCTCTTCGCCATGCTGTTTGACTCTGCCTGGCTCTTCGCCACGCTCTTCGACTGCGCCTGTTCACTCACATGATGCACCTCGCTGCTCAGGCCAGGGTGAGGAACGCAATTGCTAACTCGCATTCCGAGGTCTGCAGCAACCTCGCCGGCCTGGTGACCTTGCTCGGGGCTTGTAAGTCGTCGGACCCCCAGCCGGCTGTCGTCTGGGCCTCCTCGAGGTCCGTCTATGGATTGAACAACAAGAATGGGGTTGACCTGGAGCGAGACCTCGCCTTCATCGACGACCCCTGCCCGATGGGCCAAAACAATCGTAGAAAGTGGGCTTGCGGTCCATAGCTGAAAATGGGACAACTCCCAATATTTGGGCCAGCCTCGACCCAATAAAGAAAAAGCAGACAAAGACCTGCAGGAAGATAGAGCAAGCAAGTACCTGACCACCCCCCCAGATCTCATCACCATCACAAGTAACTTTCGGACAACCCGGAAAGTGGATCCTCCCCCCCCCCCCAAACATGCACATCTTTGGGGAACACTTTTGTTCTTGGAGGGGAACCACAGTCATAAACCAGTGTAATCTCCATCCCCCCCCCCCCCCCAACAGCGACCAGTCGGAGGTTGTCCAGGACAAAACATTGTCCGTGATCTGATCTGATCTGCTCGACCCCAATACAGAATCAAACTAACCCCCGTGTCATGTGCTGCTTGCTTCCCCACGAAACGATCACTAAAAAGAGGAAGAAGGGGGTGTGTGTGAGAGGATTATATTAATGACTTTTTTTTTTTGTTTTGGGGAAGACTAATCTTTTGCTTAGCTGTAGCTCATTTGATTCGTCGTGTGATCCTCCCATCACGTGGTTTTTACATCGTTTCTCGATGTCCGACAGACCCCATCGTTCAATGATAATACATGATGGTGTTGGGTGTGTGTGTTTGGTTCCTTTTCTGCCGATGGGAGATGGAAAAATCAAACAAGAGCAAGGAGACAACCCCACTTACCGTAATGTAAAGTCAGCACATCCCGGCACACTTCCCTAGATCCAAAATCTCCATCCCTAATGATGTCCAGTTATGATAATAAAGTAATAAAACAGTTATTAAAAACCAGGTAAAAATAATAATATTACTCACTTAGCAACAGTAAGTACATGGAAGTAGTAGAGGGAGAAATTTAATTAGTAGTAGGAAGATTGAGCCGTCTATGCCAATATCACCATCCAATCTCCGGCCTCCCGCCCGGCAGTGGCCGCCCCGGGGGTCCTTAAGGAAGCGGGACATCTAGAGAAGCTAAGAGGAGACATCCCGGGTCACTCCTCCTGCAGCGCCTGGTCCAGCTGGGGCGACACGGCATGCGAGCCGCGGGGGGAAGGATGATGAGTCCTTGGGTTAGAGGAAGGAATGTGGGGAATCCGGAGATGGGTCTGGCCTTCATGTGGATGATGATGATCCGGAAGAAGAGGCCTGGAGGGGGAGATGAAGGTGCCGGGACGAAGATGACGAGGAGGAAGAAGGGTCAGGGGAGAAAGGAGGAGGAGGAGGACTCTTCATGCTGAAGAGAGAACTTTAGGATTTTAGGACCGGGGGGGGAGGGGGAGAGAGGATTATATTATTCATGAGAGTGAGAAGGGGGGGAGTTGGGTTTTGTCCAGGACAGAGAGAAAAAAAGTCAGTCTCCCTCCTCCCTCCGACCCCTGCCTGATTGAGCTAGATTTGCGCAAGCAAAACAACACCACTTTCTCTCCTCTTCCCTTTTGTCTCTCCCCAACCCCAATATTGAAGAAAGAAAAAACAAACTCCCCCATCCCACAATGAAAAACAAGTGATTGGGGTGGGGTGGGGGGGTGTTTTTGAGGAGTGAGTCTAGTCTGCCTGTATGTGTCTCTGTGTTTGGGGGAGTCGAGACATGAACAAACAGAGGACTTGACTACTCCTTAACACCAACCCAAAACCCAAGAAAATCCCCAACATAAAACAATCTGTCTGTCGGTCCCCACCCAAATCCTCCCCTCTCTCTCTCTCTCTCTCTTAATAACCAAACGGCTATGTTTCACGGCCTCGTTATCCGTTCTTCCTTGTGAGTCGGAGACAGTCAAACTGAAACAAAAACCAGACACAGTATGCAATTGCCGCTGTCTTTCTCTGGGAATATGGAATGGGATAGAAAAACAAAAAACATAATAAGACATATACCCTAGGAAGACGTCATACCACTACTCCCCCACCCCCATCCCCACACCATCTCCTTCATGGAGGAGAGATTGAATAAAATTTGTACAAAACCCAAAAGAGAACAAAATCCAAACAAAACCCACGAAATCACATCACCCCCCGAAAAGGACAAGAGCAAGGACCAAAACCTGGGTTTGCGAAGAAAATGTGATGAACTTTGAAGTTGTCGTCTTGTCCCCCCACGTTGTTAATACTAATGTTTGAAAGAAAAAGAAAGCTAAAGGAGAAAAGGGAGGGGAATTTGTGCTGTTGTGCTTGAATGTGAAGCTAGGAATTGATTCTCTTCTCCAAGTGATCGATGTGTAGCCAGATGGCCCTGAAGATTACACGAATCCAAGGACAATAAAAAAAAAAAAAATAGACCATCAGCGTGCGGCAAAACTGTTGTGTCCCTCAGAATGAGTTAACAAGCATCCCCTGTCCTGTTCCCTTTGACCATTTGCTTCCCTCTTGTTATATCCTTTGGTCCCATTTAGGGGGATTCATATATTAAAGTGTGTACAGGCGCACATATTAAATTAGAAAGAAACAGAGGAAAGAGGGTGGCGGAGATGGAGCCGCATGTATATTTTCATTTGTGTGTGTGGATATGATATGATATGATGCGATGATGAAAGAAAACCAGGGAGGAAAAGCAGATTGATTTAATCATGATGATGATGAGACCACGTTGTAATAACAAAAAACAAAAACAAAAGTTCCTTTTGGATACCAAAAGGCCATTGTTTAAAGTTCAGATGGAATAGGGAAAGAAGACATTGTCTTAGCAGAAGATGTCAGTTCCGCAAATTATGACCCAAATGAATTAAAAAGGAGGAGGATTGCAAAAACAAAGACTGGCAAAAGCCTGTTTCTAGCCTTTCTTCCTCAACGACAGCATTATTATTAAGTGAAAGAGAGACGTCGGCCGCCAGCCGATGCAGACGGAGTTGACTCCTGCCGCAGTCGAAAACGTTTCTGGTCGAGATGGTAGTCACTTGCTAACTCTCTCACCTGAGTGTAATCCGTTCCTTTTCCAACAGTGTCCTACAAAAAACATCCGGATGCAGTCCTCTTCTCGAGAGCTTGCTGTTATAAACAACACACATTTCCACAGCACGGGCATGGGAACGTTCCTTCGGAAGTAAACTTGGCTGGGCTTTCAAATGGTCCACGCATATGTCGCAGCACCTGGACAAAAAACACTCTTCAACTTGCAACCCCAACGAGTTCTACTTCATTATCACTGTAGTCACCCCAGCATTTGCCTGGTTTCTCCGACGTGACCTCGCTGCAATTTTCTGCAGTCTCCACAGAATCAGCAGCTGTGAAGATCTCGTCCGCCGGCTTCTTAGTATCGGACTGATGAATATCGACGCATGGTGCAGGAGCTTTTGCTAGCTCTTCTTTGACAGCGTGCTTCTCCACAATGACTTCTGCGGAGGAAGCCTCCGCAGATGTGACTGCAACAATGTTTTCGCCGACGGTAACTTCAACGGTCTCTGCATCTGGATTTTCCTCCGAACTTACTACCGGTGCTAAAAACCCATTTTGAGTAAGAGCAGGATTCACAAATCCAGGATATCCATTTATAGGGGCTGGAGTAGCAGTAGGCGAAATGGGAAAACCGTTGGGAGACAGCGGCATTCCATGTGAAATATAACCATTAGGAGAGACCGGATAGCAGTTGGAAGCCCACGGCTGTCCGGGAACAAACTCAGCGGCATGTGGATTCATCACTCTGGGCGGGCTACCATGGTTTCCATCAACCGCATGCTCACTGTTCTGATAGCTGGACTTCTGATTGTGTGAGGCTCTATTCCCAGACCTGTTGTAGCCACCAGATAGCCTAGGACCATAAGGAACTCTTGCTGTCGCCGACTGATGAGGGGACCGACGAACAGGACTAACGGGAATCATTGGAGGAATATTTATTGGGGGTGGCAGGATTCCACCATGTTCCTTGATGCCTTGCATAGGTACTGAGCCAAAGACAGGGATGGTGGTTGGATTAAATGGAGGTGCGGATGCAGAGAGCTTCTTTGTGTTCTCCTTCGCAGTTTCTCCTTCATCCTGCTTTCCAACTTCCGCTGACACGGGATTAGTTGTCCCATCACCAGCTGAAGCAACCTCAGAACTTTTCTGATCTTCGGACACTTCTATTTTGGCCCCAGGCACAATATTCTTAACTGATACCTGCAATAGTCCAGCGACACTCGAAATGGGTGTGGAATTTCCCGCCACTGTTTCTAAACCTTCTTCCGTCAAGATCAAGGAGTCTGCTTCTTTGGAAACATCATTCGTTTCCAAATGTAAAGGGGGAACCTCACCACCTGCCTCCTTCACTGGATTTGCAGTACTTCCCACCTCCATGGCTGCAGCTGTCTCTTTTAACTCCATGCTTCTTGATGAGGAATCTCTGGCACTTTTATCTTCATTGTTGTCAGGACCTTGCATCTCCTCAACAATGAGAATAGGTTTGTCTTCCGCCTCTCTCTGAAGCTCTTTATCATCTGAATTGTTTGATACAGATTCCTCCCCAGATTGCTCCTGGATATTTTGCTCGACTGTGAGGTTCTCATCAGGCAGCTTTTCCACAACCGCCTTCACTATGGATCCTGGGGGAGCCAGGGCGACTTCCTTGTAGGAGAAATGTTTCCCAGATACCTGAACATTGATCGGATTTGTCGAAGGATGATTCTTGATAGAAGGGTTGGCGGGGGACGGAGAAGCAGGGGCAGACTTTAGGTTTGCCGTGGAAACAGATGAAGCATTGGGATTATTGACCTTGGGACTGAAGCTTGCACTCTTGACAAACTTCTTTCTAGCAGACTGAGAAGGTCCGGTGGCCGCAGGGGCTTCGTTCACAGTAGCTTTTACTGTAGCGGCATTAGTGGACTTCACCCTGTATTTTGACGGCTGAGACCCATTGGTGAAGTTCGTTTTCAGTTTAGCCAGGCTAGGCCTTCTTGAACCAAGAGAATTGCGAGAAGCTGGAGATCGTCCCTTAGGGATGGCCTCCTGCCATCCTTCATCTGAAGTATCTTCTTGTGCCAATTCAACATCCGTAGCAGCAATCACTTCATTCGGCAGATATGGATCTCGAGGCTTATTATCCATGGAAACAGTAACATTAACCTTGACCCCACCTTTGTTTTCCTTATCACTCGAGTTCTCTGAGTGGGGGTCGGTTGGAGTTAATGCCTCCTCTGTTTGGAATCCATCCAAAGCATCCCAACTCTGGCCTTGCTTCTTTACCTGCATACAGAATTGGGAATGATGAGAACCAAGAGAGAGATTGCATGAAATTTCTTTGCCTTATAATATGATGATGACCTTGGCACGAGCCCTCTTTTGAGCATTAGCTTTCATATCTGCATCTGGAGCTATATAGTCCAAAAGATCCGAAACACTGAACCAAAAGAAACAGTTTATCACAACAAAGTTATAGAGGAAACGACGTTCAGGCTACTGCATGATTGCCTAGAACCTCAAACATTCTAAACTAAACTAATTTCCTTAGACCAGAAGTTCATCTTTTTCTGCAGGTACCCAAGAGTGGCTCCACAGGTAAACAAATGAGATGTCCTCCAGTTTTGATCGTGGGGAACTTGATTAATGCATATAGGGAAGTAGAACATGTCGTTATGTCAATCAAGCCCCGATGAAGAATATTTATCATGTATGCTGGACTTAAGTAATTCATGTTTTCCCCTGCTGTACCCGAGCAGTATAAGTTCACTACTGTTGCCCATTGAGCGGCAGGAATATTTAAATCACTAAATAATAAATAAATAAGACAAAACTGATTTAAGTGCTTAACCATGTCAGCACAATGATGATACCTCAGATGACCCTTGCTGGAGATTGAGGCATCTGGCTTTGGTGTACCATTACGAGCAGCTTCTTGCTGCTCAAGAGCCTTGGACTCGAAGTACTCAAGCCATGCAGCCGCATCCTATGTATGCATACCATCTTCAGAAAAGATAGACAAGAGGAGGAATCCAAGGAGGAACACGAATCCAAATACAAGACATCTAGGATATAGATATCACCTGGGTCCTCAGATCATCAGATCCAAGTTTAGCCTGAAGTATATGCAAGGTAGTTTGTTCGTGTTGAACACTCAGGGAATAAGCCTCCATTAAAGATAGAGCAATCGCAATGGCATGATAGCTTGCAGCTGTCTGAAAAAAAAAAAAACAACGGAGAAAATTTTCACTTTTTTGCACCTTGAGAGAACAACAACCGAAGACAGGCATATCGTCCCTGACAACAATCAAACGATTGCACGTCTGCAAACAAACAGGATTTTCTGTGGCAGGTAAGATTAAGTCCTGAACAGGAAAACTAAAGAAACGATTAACTATTTAAGAAGAACACCTTAATACATTATTTCACCATTCAAAAACTGGTTTTCTTACTGCCCAATCTATAATCACAAATAATAAACTTTTACACACGTTTCCCTCTGCATATGGACAAGTTTCCAAGGATGTCAGCACTGCATTCATGTATATAACAGTGCAGCCCAGCCGCAGAGATATTTGCAAAAGCATGAATGTACACACACTCCCATCATGAACATGGGACACCTGCACGAAAAAATCCTGCCCAGGGTCTGGGGGGAGTACCTGTATATGATCAGCACCAAGAAGTCTTTGGTTGCATTTGAGAGCCTCGTGCAGATACCTTAGTGCAACGTGAACATTTCCTAAACCTTCTTCCATCATTGCCACATTGATGTAAGTGGCAGCAGTGTTTGGATGAGATGGTCCACAAGTCAAATGTAATAGATACAGAGCTCTGTTCACATACCTAAAGCACCAACACGAGGTTTGAACCTTCCAGTTAGGTCCACAATAAGTAAAATCCAAGAGACATTCTTTTGCATTTCTTAGTTTGAGTTACTATACTCGAGTGATTTTTGAAAGTTCAACAACAAATTAACTAAAAGAAAACTGAACATTCAGACAATAAAATATGTAATAGCGTCAGCTGGTTTGACATGTGCAAAAAACGAAAAGTTTGTAAAATAAGACCCCTATACTTACTTCAAAGCCAACTCAGTGTGCTGAAGGCGATAATAGAAGACAGCAAGGTCCCCATAACTTTTCATAGTATCAGGGTGATCGAGACCAAGTTCTCTCTCATTAATATCCAAAGCTTTCTGTTGATAAATTGTTGCCTGTACAAAATAATGAGAACATTAGTATAAAAAAACGAACGTATCATGCCATTGTTTGTAGTAAAAATGGGATACTGGTATCTCAGTGGCCACAAAAAAAGCCACACAACTGCAAACAAGACATTCCATGGATCAGACAAATAAAGGGAATGCTATACTCGTCCAGAAGCGTTCATGCAACTCAATAAAAGTGAAGTGTGCACAACTAAATTGCAGATACCTGATTAAAATCGCCAGTGTGATAAAGCACTACAGCAAGAAGACTATATGCTCCTGCTGTCATCCGATGATAAGGACCACACACAGACACTAGTTTTGCCAGCGCCTTCATTAGTAACCACAAAATTTCAGCCAAATGTCGACTTTTTCACGAATACAGAAGCATTATTTAAGAATATAAGGTATATGCCGCCACAAATGTGGAGTAAATAAGTCACCTTGGTGCCATAGTTGACTGCATCCTCCAATTTTCCTTTGTCCAATGAGGTCTTGGATGATTCTAGCAGTGTGCGTCCATCCGCTGACGAGCATGCCACATGCTGGAAACAGCAACCAACATTACAACAGCAAAATATGCTAAAGTACAATTGATTTCATAGTATATGAACTATTATTCACCTTGTAAACAGGAACCATGCTTATGATATCATTTGTCTTAAATGGTGAAGGAGTGTCCATATCAAAGTCTCTTGGCACAAGCTCTAATCCAACCTATTCAAATCTAACATCCATTAGATGCATTCATAGGAATGCGTTTATGTGATATTGGCTTCAGATATGAGATGAGGAATCATCATACTTTGTGGCATATTCCGCGGAGAATTGCAAATTTTCTTATATCATGGCTGGTCTCCGGTTTCCATTGCCAAGTAAATCTTTTCCAAAGGAAGCTTTCTACCCACTTCCATTTCAGTTCTTCATCCTTGATTGTATCAACGTCCTGCTCTTCACTTGATGATGTCCCCAGCAAAAGATTTAGGCATGAAGCAATGGCAGCGGCCGAGTCAGCAACATTAGTAACGGCTGCTACCACAGCTTGCAGGATGTGCTTGTAAGCACGAACAACCATTTCGTGTATACAGAGTGATTGCACATGAGGAAGCTTGTCAGCAAGGTCAACCTAGCAATAACATGAACACGAGATAGAAAAAGAAGTTAGACAAGATGATCAGCAGATAAATTACAACTAATTTTGAAGCTTATGAGACTACGCATCTGATGGACTTAAAGATCATACGAAATGCACACGCAGGAATATGTTTCTTGGGGAGAAGAATACGCTCTTATTTCTACATGCCGTTGCAGCCCTTATTGGTCACTTGAATACATCATTATACATAATCTCCATAGGATAGAAAGTTTTTCAATGCTGATGAAAATACCAACAAACTAATAACAGGGACAATCAAAGAAATTACCACACGGCCTAATGTGCACATTTGCAGACCCCTAGTGTGCATAAAATCTGTCAGCGTCCTTCCATCAACGGGTGAAAGTTCCAGGGAACCAAAGTCCGCAACCTGCAAAAATATGAATGCTCCATCGGAACTTAATACATTTATAATCCAAACTGTTCCCAGCAAAAGGAAACCTCAAAAAGGTCTAACCAGTTTTGGCAATGCGGTATCAGCATAATACTTATGGGCCATCTCGATCAACTCCTCTGGCAGCTATATAATAATCACAGAATATCAACTGTCAGATATGTAAGTGTATGGGAGACCAAACTACTTCATCCCAAACAAGGATGTAAGTAGCAATCTGATGCCATCAAATAAAGGAGTATATCTTTCAGCAAGTCGACGGTCTTTTGGAAACAAAATGCCTAAAGCAAGTAAATGTAACATACCTTGAGATGCAAACCCGTTTCTGATTCTATCAGACGTTGATATGCTGCTTCAGGCACAAGAGACTTCCAAATCATCCGTTTTTCTTCTTCTTGTTTATCGTGTTCATTCTGATTGACACCATTTGACTTGTCGTTGTCATTGCCGTTGATTAAAGCGGATTCCTTGCCCTGTTCAGGCTTATTGCCTTTGACATCAGTCCTCTTCTTTAGTTCCTTTAGCAGCCCACCTTGCTTTCCAAGACCCTTGACGGCTGGCTCCTTTTTAGCTTCTTCTGCCTTCTTAGAGTCGTTTTTACCAGAAGCTTGGTTCTGTAAATGTTGCACCCAGCAAGCTCCTAATTCCCATCTGATGGTCCTATTGCCTTTAACAGGTTCTTCCTGCAACTTGAGCAAGCTTTCCTCTAAGACTTTTCTCACTAACAACCGGGCTGAACGCAAGCTTTCTGAATCTGAACACTGCAACCTTTGACCAGGACAGGATGATTGCGGTGTAGATGACTTGTGAAGGAGCATTCTCAAGCTAGAGACAGAACTCGAAATCAACTCCAAGACATAACAACTAGGAAAGTAATCCAGACCTAAATTCGTCGATATCATTGTCTAACCTGTTGACATTTAACGCATTTGCTCCTCCTTCCGGATGATCCTCAATGTCAATATCCTGATTTGCAAGGTCTCCCTCCCAATAGACCTCAGCTGAAACCTTAACAACAGCAGTGTAGCCACAATGTCGGACAATCACCACGCCCAGAGTAGACGTATCCTGCATATTTCACAAAAATAACAAATGGCCTCAACAATGAGGCGCCATCTCTTAGCCTGTGCAGTAAAAAAAGGGCATGTTACACTTACATGGACAGTTGCACTTTCATCCGCAGTTATGCCTTTCAATAAGTTACGTTGAGCAAGATCATCTCGAGACATTCCGAGAACATAGGTCCCGTCACTTTTACGATCCATCTTGATGCTTGCATCGGGCAAATCCCTGGTGACCTTGATCAATAGGTCTCCGACTTTTTCTTCATGGGATAATTTATCCACGGATTCACGCTTAGAGTCATCTGCCATTTCAACTAGGTGTTTGATTGCAGCAACTGCCTTAAAGACTGAAAAATCGACAAATAGGCTGTGCAGCAGAAAAGCTTTGCGATCACGTATTTGCCTCTCTTCTGCAGTTTTACACAGCATTGCGGCCAAAATAGAAAATTCTTTAGTCCAGTGCCTTCCATCATGTCTTCCATCTCTCCCATGGCCACCCCCATTCCCTCCCCAGTTTTCATCTTCCACAGGAAGTGCAGGGAAAACGGAAGGGTTATCAGCGACAATTGGTGGTACAACCCATGTGTTTGCCCTAAAGCCATAAGGAAGATTTCCAAACTGCAGAAAGACAACCAAAATGAATTTTTTATGATAAATACAATCGACCATATTACCCATGCCTAAAGCAAGGGTGAAAGAGATCCGTACTTTGTTGTGCTCCGTGAATGCTTTCATTAGAGCCTTGTATGCCTGCAAGCAAAGTTGAGTCACGAGAGTTCTAAGCAGGAAGTCTCATGAACAAAAGCTCATTGACGGCCTAGTGACGATGAAGTGTTCAATGCAATGAGGAAATTAGCAAGGGCGCTTGGCATACCGCATCGAAGACCCTGCTGTTCTGCTGAAGCAGACCAACCAAAGTGTGACTCAGAAGATTTCGTTTCCCAGCAGGATAGAAACCTTTTCTCGAAACAACTACCGTCATCGGCTTCCCACTGCATATCCTAACCTGCAGAGGGTGGGACATACAACGGCCATTCCATCTCAGGATACCACGACAACTCAACGGAAAACAATTAAGGACATGAACTTTGTCTCCTTACATCAATCTGGAAGAAATCATCCTCCGTCTTGTCCTCCAGAAAGGGACGGCTACTCTTCCGGATGTCTGCACCCGGATTCAAACGGATCAATCCTAGTTTAACAAGAAAGAGGCACCTCTGCCCTAATTTACTGAATAAGGAAGAAAGAAAAGGAAAAAAAAAAAAAAACAACTCGGACTCACACTTGACGGGAGGGGAGAGGTGCGAGAACGAGAAGAAGTCGTAGAACTGGCCGAGACGAGGCGGGGGGCAGAGAGGGAGGTCGCCCTTGTCGCCCTCCTCCTTGGACTCCTTCGCCACGGCGTTCTTGTCGGCATCTCCTCCTCCTCCGGCCTTCCCCTTCCCATCGGAGGTAAAAGAGCCGTCGTCGTTGCTGTCCTCAGAAGCCAAGGCGTCACTCGAGGGACTAGTCTTGACGGAGCGTCCGTTGGTCTTAGAGGAAGAAGAAGACGAAGAAGAGGAAGTGCCGAAGAAAATGGTGCAGGCGACGATATCGAGGAGTCGTCGGATGTGGGCGACGGCGAGTTCCTCGGTGTAGTCCTCTACCCATAAAAGGAAGTCAACTTTTGGAGGGAAGGGAACCCATGACTTTGGCCAAAAACGACGTCGTTTTCGCGCATGTGGGGAGGGTGATAAAGTATTATACCTTGGGAGATGGTGAGGTGGCAGGGCTTGAGGGAGATGATGTCCACCGTGTCCTTCAGCTTTGTTCCCCTCACCTTCAATTACTTTTTCTTATGTAATAATATATATAATACAGAAGTAGTAGTTTTCATGCCAAGTACATTTTGGGCCCCGACAAGAAATTAGGCTGAGCACCCCAGAACCGGAGCTTAAAAGTCCAATTAGTTTAACCCAAGTGGGGGGATTAGTGAGACATGAACTGAGATAAGAAGGGGCTAGATTTACCTCGTGAGATAATGAGAAGTTGGTCAAATGGCATGTCTCCACGTGGACAGCCAGCAGCTTCCTCACATCCAATATCCTGTCCGTTGATATGCCCTTTTGTTTTTGGGTCGTGTCCATACATCAAAACAACGCAAGAGTTTGAGGATCCAAAAGAATCGCCCCACCACATCGCATTAGGAGAACAAACAAAATATACTGCCGTCAAATGTTAAGCGTTATAATGATTCGGATGAGTAACCTTCAGGGTCACTTGCGACTCGTCCGGTGTCTCGACCGTGACCTCAACCACCGTAGGCAGGACTGCGAGAAACGACGTTGTCAATACGAGTTCAGACTAGATAGGGGCGGGGGGGGGGGGGGGGGGGGGGGAAGGATCCAAGCTCGGTGCAATGAAGCCGAGAAGCTGTGGATGCGTAAGAGAGAATGAATAAACCATTCGGACCTTTCTCATCCTTCTTCTTCTTCTCCCCCTTGGCCTTATGCGGCTTCGCCTTTCCTGCCTTTGGGGCCATCCTGCATCGAGGCTCCTGCCGCGGCTACCTTCTGGTGATATCCAATGAGCAACAAAAATAGACAAGTCCGCCCGAGGGGCTGATGACCCAATTCGTCGGAGAGCCTACGAGGGACTAGAATTCCCAGTGAGTTTTCGTCATCTCTTTGTGGGGATGGTGGTGGGATTGATTGGAAGAGATGGGGGGGGAGAGAGATTGTAAAGAGTTATATGAGGATGTAGGGGAAAGAGCGGGGAGAGTCTCGGATAGGATAAGGTAAGAAGGGAAGAGGTTATTGTAATGAAAAGACTCACTCTTTCAAAGTGTAAGAATGAGTAAGGGGGGAGTGTGTGATTTGGGGTTGTAGTCGAGTCGAGTTGAGGAGGCGGGGGCTTAGCGATTTGGAGCCTCTCGTTTCTGGGTGTGTGTTTGTCGTCTTCCTCGAACAAATGTTTGTGACTGGTGAGCCCTTACAACCTCATCCTCCCCCCACATCTTGTTATCTGTCTCTTCTCCCCAACAAGGGTTGTTTGGGTCAGAGAAGTTGGGACATTAGTGTTGGAAGGTTGTAGCACATGAGTTAGAGGCTATCATTTTGGGCTTAAGTTAAAAGGCATATATGGCTTCAGCCAAATTCAGACGAGTCATCTGATAGTAGGCAAGCTAATTCCGAAAAAATTAAACCGGCACGAAAATATCGAGGACAAAAAGAAATAGTCTAACTAAAGTAAGAAGGCTGTCAAAATTTAAATATAGTAAAAGTTGTGGGTCTAAAAACATACGAACGCCTTTGTCTCTTTATCAATCCTCAAAATAAGAAATATAGGGCAAAGTACGTACTTTATTAGTTTCGAAAGAGTCTTGTAAAAACTATGTAAAATGTATGAATTTGATTGTCCACCTCTCTTTCTCCAAAGTCTTTTTAATATTTTACTAGTAACCATGCATATCGGCTATGTAAAATTTTATGTTAGTATTTTCGTTGTCAAGGGAAAATCAGTGCGCGGATACCAAGGTCATCCCATCATCTCCCCGGTGTCTCTTAACAGGAAATTCGGACATCGCACGTTTTCTTTATATCTATATCTCGTCCCCACGCCTTAGTACTGGAATCGCGTGTCCCCTCCGAATTCACGAAACCATGCGAACATACTTTGGACATTTGATAATTGGACCTCGGACCGGAACCCCCCGCCAGCACCGTGACCGGTCCAATCGGCTCGAACCAAAACCCAAATGACGTGTCCACCGGATGGGCAGCTACAACATCGTCTCCGGACAGGGCCCCACAACATTATCCATTCCCTGGATTTGCCAGCACACGGCGCTAACGGCACCCTTTTTGTTTTTCTGGTGAATACGGCACCCCTGGAAATTCCCCAAAACGCCCTTACCCTCCACGCCCTCGGCCTCCGCCTCGTCCACGTCTATTTTTGTAATTTGGTACTCTCCTTCCGCGCAGGCGAACACCCCCTCCCTCAGGGGCCGCGTACCAGCACGTGCTCCCCTGCGTATCGGCACGTGCGTCATCCTCCTTCTTACAACAAGGTTTCCGCCCCCCGGCCCCCGCAAGTGTGATTTACCTCGTCGTCTCCTCCCCGTCGGTGGTTGTCTTTCCTAGGGTTTCTGCCGCCGGATCCTGTCGGGGAAGGGGATCTAATTGATGGTGCAGTTGATGAAATCTGCGGAGTTCGAATTGGGCGGCGATAACGAGAAGGCTCCTCCTCCTGTGAAGGTCGAGTTCGTCGAGGATCCGTTGGAGGAGGAACACGGATCGCTTCCCAAGCGATCTAGGGCGTCTTCTGGCTTTGATCAGGTAGTTTTTAGTTTTTCCCCTAGTTAAGGGGTTTTGAGTTTTCCCCTTGGTTCGCGTTTTCGTGTTCTTGTTTTGGTTTCTAGTCGGGGTTTCCCCCCGGGGGGGGGGGGGGGGGGGGGGGGGGGAGGTTTCTCCTGTGATCTTAAGATTTGTAGGGGTTTTAAGATTTTTTCGATTGGGTTTCTGGAGCCTGGAGAATTGGGTTGTTGATTGGCTGCTGGACAGAAATCGTCGTCTGGTGTTGTTGAGTCCGCGCAATTGCTTTGCAATAGTGATTGAATTCTGGAGTTGGAAGACCTGCTCGTGGTCTGTTGTCCAGTATTGGTGGGATTAGCTGGAAGTAGTCATAATACAAAGTTGAGTGCCTCGTTTTGTGATTGATGTTTTCTTTTTTCTTTGTCGGTGTCTCTGATCAGCAATGGGGTGCGGGTGCCAATGCATTTCCTGTTCCACCTTCCCAATACAATCCACTGGAAGAGCCGAGCCCTCTTGGTTTGCGACTCAGGAAGAGCCCTTCTTTGTTGGATTTGATTCAAATGAAGCTTTCTCAAGGTGACACAAATCCAATGAACGCACAAGGCAGCGATCAGTCTGCTGAAGCAAAGAGGGATGGCAAAGGTGCAGCTGCTCTTAGTGTGTCTGACAAAATGAAGGCATCTAATTTCCCTGCCTCTCTTCTTAGGATTGGACGATGGGAGGTGATTGTCATGACTGGTTTCTCATACTTGTGTTGTGGTAATTGGGTTAGCATCTATTTTACTGGATTAGACTTCAAGAGGCATTGTAAAATTTTTCTTTTGGCAGTATAAATCAAGATATGAAGGTGATCTGGTGGCAAAGTGTTACTTTGCGAAGCATAAGCTTGTCTGGGAAGTTCTTGAAGGTGGGTTGAAGAGTAAAATCGAAATACAGTGGTCAGATATTACTGCCCTGAGAGCCTATTGCCCTGACGATGGACCTAGCACATTAAAAGTTGTGGTAAATCTCTTTTACCTTTCCTCTGCATGTCACCACCTCCCTTTCAATATCTTTTGTGCTTCAGCATGTCTATTTGGCTGTGCAGCTAGGCAGGCATCCCCTTTTCTTCCGGGAAACCAATCCACAGCCCAGAAAGCACACATTGTGGCAAGCTACTTCGGATTTCACTGACGGGCAGGCTAGTCTCCATAGGTAACAGCACTCTTTGACCCTCATTTTTCTAGCAGATCTTTTCCATACTCTTTACTTTTCGTGCCCTAACTAGATGTGTTTTCTACTAACATGAATTCGGAAGCTCAGCCTGAACACTCCCATATTTAGGTTCCTTGTGCTTTTGGTCCATTGCTTGCCTTCAGTGTACTGATCTCTCCTTGTCACATGGGTTGCAGGCTACACTTCCTTGAGTGTCCACAAGGGCTCTTAGCGAAGCACTTTGAAAAGCTTATTCAGTGTGACATGCGTCTTGGTTTCCTAAGCCGGGAGCCGGAAGTAATATTAGATTCTCCATTATTTGACACTCGGCCTTCAGTTTTTGAAGATCTAGAGGAGTCCAAAGGGATTGTCTATGATGGTATGGAAAGTGATAAGATATCAATGGTAGCTGCTGCTCACAGATCACCTGTGATGGAATCCTCGTCCTCAAAGGATGGCCATCAGGATCTCCTATCCATGACCTCAGATACTTCCCGAGACATTCAATCTCCCTTTTCAGGTAAAGAATTTTGTTAATTCCATATATCAATTGTGGTTAGATTGCCTACCTGGTAACTACATTGCTAGAGTTGCATTTTCTTGTGTAATTCACACATATTAGTTGTCATTAGATTACGTATCTGGTGACTATATTGCAAGTGTTGCAGTTGCTTTTGTAATTTACACGGCGACATTTATTTTCTTAAAAACAGTTCTCATTTGATTGGATAATTGACCGTTGATGAATTTTGTTAGCTGTCTAGTTCTTTATGATTTTGAAGAGTATGAATTGCTCTATTTGCAAAACCTTTTCTACTTGAATCGTTATTTATGTTGATTGATTCTCTATATCTACTGTTTGTCCCTTATTTATTCATGAACTTGTTTGAAGGAAGTGGAAGTTCTGGAGGTGTTGGGATGAAAGCTAGAAACTGGGATCAGATAAAGGTGCCTGGTCTACACCCTTCAATGTCAATGAGTGACCTAATGAACCATATTGGACACTGTATCTCAGAACAGATGGGCACCGGGAACTCTACCCTTGATCACTCGTTGGAATGTCAAGATATTCTGGAGGACATTGCACAGTACTTGCTCAATGATAACCAGGTGGCTGCAACATCTGATGAGAAATCACTGATGGCTAGGGTCAATTCTCTGTGCTGTCTCTTGCAGAAGGATGCGCCCATTGTAAATAACCTGCAGTCCATTGGGGATAGCAGCGAGGAAGTATCATCAGACAACACAATGGGTGCTCAGCCTCAAGATGTTAGAGACTCTGCCGTTGGAGGGAAGTGGACCATTGGTGCCAACATGCCGCCCGAAGAGGATTCAAAAGATGCAACCGGCAGCAAACAGGTCGGGGGTATGTCGAGGAAAGATTCTTTCGGGGAGCTTCTGCTGCACCTTCCTCGGATCGCATCGCTTCCAAAATTCTTGTTCAACATCTCAGAGGAAGACAGCGAAAGCAACAACTGATAAAACTAAGTACGGGAATCTAAGTTGTGATGGTACTCGCTGGCTGTATGTCTGTGCATATGCTTGTTAGTTTATGTTGCATGGGGTTTCTGGCAACTCCTTTCGTTTCTATCGAAAATTGTCAAGTTTGGGGATTGAAAGGGATGAATCCATGAGGGAGTGCCGGCCATGCCTCTTTGTAAAAAGTTTAATGCCTTAGTGGTCGGTTATTGTTGCCATCCTTCTACTGTCATTCAAAAAATGTTGCTAATTTGCAAGCAATAATACGAATTGAACGACTTGTGGTTGATAATTCACAATGTAACCACGTGTAACTTACCAGCTGCGAGAAGAAAGGGCAAAGGAATAATCTTTATGTACAGGAGGTGAAGATGTTACTTGGCCAGATTGTATGCTGTATGGATGCCGATCAAGTTTTCACCTTCAACAAAGGATATCGAAATGGCAGAGGCCGTGAAAAGAGATTGTGCTATTTACACTTATTTTCCTTCCATCATGTCTAGCGCCGAGGGATCAGGAACCGGTTGTGGAATGATTGGCGTCCGGCAACATAGCTACTGTAACTACAAAATATTCACAGCCGATGGGGAGACCATACGGGTTCACAGCTGATCCTGAATTCAAGGTCAACCGGTTGTTCGCTTCATCGGTGGTCAGCTGATCTACTGGGTCTGTCCTGCCGAGTTCAGGGCGAATCGGACGCTTCACCACCTGTCGATCGATGTGCACGATCTGTCCGACGATGTACCTGGGTCTGGTAGGGCGATGGTCCGCAAAAAGGGCGACAGACTCAGAAGACAAATAATAATTCAGGCAGTTCCAGTTTATAGCCTCATAATGCCCTGCTGGGTTGAGGACAAACGCGGCTATCTCTTGAACTTCAAGGCGGCGGAATGATATCTTCTCCTTACTAGCCTGCATGCCAAAGTTCATCTCATCATGTAATGACAACAGAACAAATTAAACTATCTCAAGCAGCTCCATAATGCTTTGAGGAACATTTTAACTGTAATTGCTGATGGATAACCTGTTTCTCAAGCTGGTGTTTCTTGTAAAGTGTCTTCACCATCTCCTCCTTTTCTTCCAAGTCTTTCCTCAGCTGCTCATTACCAGCCTCCAGCTTTGGGAATTTGTCAAGGAGTTCTTCTCTGTTCCTGGATAGAAAAGAAACACTTTCTGCGAGGACCCTTATACACTTACGGAACTCCACGGTGCCATCATCCTCATTATCACTAGCCGAACTGAAAGAAGGCACCATCAAAGAGGAGTTAAAATTTCAAAACTTCCAATGACGTCGGTAAATTGTGAGAAAACGATGGTCTACTCACTTGGCCAAAGACTGTGCCAAAGTACGCAAGGAATCAGTAAAGCCCGACACGCCACCTGAAGCATACACACAGCTCCGAAGCCTCTCAAAGAGGCCACGCATCTTCACGGCAGAAGCACGAAGGGCAGTGTACTCTGAAGCTCTCCTATCAGCAGCACATAGATGGGTCTGGGCTTCCTCCCTTGCTTCATGCAGGCAGTTTTCAAGGTGAGCACAGTTCATCTGAATCAAAAGAAAGAGAAAGACACGCAACCGGTTGAAGAATCATAGAAATGTAGGAAAAAGCCAATAAGTTGGCAGAAGGCAAGTAATATGCAATAACAAAAGTAATGAATACAGAAAGAATGGACTGAAATTTCCCCTTCAATGATAGCTCTCTCCTGAGCAGTGCGCCCAGTTGCATACCTGGGACTCATCAAGCATTTTCTGTCGTACTTCCAGTTCCCTCCTGAGTATTGCAGCTTCTTCAAGAGCGGTGTTAAGTTTAGCTGCAGTTTCAACCAATTGATTAGACTTGTCACTCAGAACGGTTTGTAGTTCTGACATAAGTTCATCACTGGCCTTGGAAATAGAACTAGTCTTAGCAGCTGGATCAGAATTGAGAGCATTTGGTGTCCCATGCATACTTTCAGTAGCATCACCGTTAATAGAGGACATTCCCAGTTGGCCTGTAATCTTATCTCTGCCATCTCTGCCATCTCTGTCATGACTATGCATTTCTTCACGATGGGGCTCCCGCATCGATGAATCTAACTGTGGATGAACCAATCCAGACGAATCCATCATATTTTCATCCCCCCCTTCTCGAGCTTTCCCAGATTGCTTATTTAAAACATCTAGCTTTGCATTCAATGAGCTTGAAATGCAAGAAACCTCACCCATGGACTCTGAAGTAGAAATACAAGGCATTTGAACTTCACCATCACCTGATGGATCAGCCTTGCACTGATCACCACCTGCTACCAAACTGCTAAAGTTATAAACATCCTTGCAAGTTGAATGTTTCTGCTTGTGAAAGTACTGATCAGACAGCTTCTGCTCCAATTCTTGAATTCGTTTCTCATAGGAAGAACACTGGACTTGCTTCATTTGAAGCAGAGATTCCAGATGTTTTCCGTACTCGTCTTTCAGATGCAAGGCCTCAGCAGTCTTTTCAGCCGCAGTCTTCCTCAACATATCACGGTCACCATTGTCAAGAGATTCAAATTCTACTTCATGTCGAAGCGAACATATCATGGCCAATGCAGAAGCCAGCTCAGCTTTCAGTTTTGTATTCTCAACTTCAGTGTTGCTGGTTCCTGCAATTTCCACCAGTTCGCTGCTCCCGGGGAGCTCCTCCGAGATTTGGAGGGTTTCTCCAGTAAAATCTTCGGAGTGCGCCGAGTCGGAGCTGTCATTAGACATCGGGGATGAACCTTTCAAGTTGCCGGGCATCTCCCCCTTGGGGAGAATTGCACCCAGATATTCAGGTGCATATCTGTCGATATCCGAAATGTCAATATCCAGCAAACTAATGTCAAAAGGAGCAATATTCACATCACACTGGTTAGGCATATCATATAATCCCATGGCTGCTAATATATCCTTAGGGAGATATGAACTTTGAGCTTTCAAGAATTCCTCCCGTCTCCTGACCTCAGCCTCCCTCTTTGTCGCAAGCCTTTCAGCCAGTTGTCCTGCCATACCCATGTAAAGCTTCATAGAAGCCTTTCTTCTGACCACTTCAGCAAGACAGGCTCTATAGGCGGGGCCAATCCCACGAACCAATCTTAAGTCCAGAAATAGATCATCTTGGCGTGCCATTGCCTCCTTGAAAACAGGAAACTGCAACTTCACATCTTTTATGGTAAATGACACGTAGGTAATACGCTGCATGTAAGAATGCACAAAGCTGTTCATTTCATTTTTCTTATCTTTGCAGAACTCGAGAAGCTTGGTAATAGAATTGTCGCAGGCTTGCATGTTTGGGATATGATTCTTGTCATGAACTTCGTACATGGGACCCAATGCAGATACAGCATCGTGAGGACGAAGAGAAGAAGACAACTGGCACGAGACACAGTCATCCACAAGCTTCTTGACTGTGCTGACGTCCTTGCTGCAAAGAACAGACTTATGAGGTCAGCAGATGCTTGGATCAAAAGGGTCCAACTGAATTCGACAAATCACAGACACTTCAACTTCATGGGAATAATAGTATCTCCGATCATGGAAGATGTGCCTACTAACAACTGCACAGAATGCAGCACGAACAATTCAGAAATTAGTGGCATGAACCCAAAATGAATCTAATATAGCTGTTGACCAAACACTACATTAAATGCATCCAAAGGCATCAGAGATCCAGATGACTAAGTACCATTTCAGATTTAAGAGAAATCTTATCTAATTATCGTGTGCAAAGTAAGTCCTGATCCTCATAAAGGCCGCAGATCAGAATGTTCCAACCTGAGAGATTGCATTATGCTCTTTTGCTCAGTGATATATCGGTAGTACTCTTTGATGGTCAATTCCAGGTTTCGGACATTAGATGGGGCTCTACAAGAGAACAAGTCTTCCACTTTGCGAATCACTTCACCAAACATCTGCTTGAACTGTGAAACCTTGTTCTCGAATTGCCGATGGGAATTGCTACAGTTTTCAGCAACCTTCCGCAAGCTCTCTTCCTTCACAAAATCCAGCAAGCTCTTACGAGTAATAGTCTGCAAAGCAGGGTGTAGCTTAATTGACCTCAGCCTGTCTATATCTCGGCCAAAGTTTTCCACTAGATCAGAATGGATTCGATGCTGCTGCGAGTAGCGCTTCACGAAATCCAAGTAGTTTTGATTTATTACTCTATAATACTGCTCTAAATTGCCCCTTGCAATATCCAGTGCCCTTTCCTGCACCTTCTGCTCTCTCAACAGCCTCTCACAGGCCTGAAACCTAGCTTGGGTTCTACTATATATCACATAGCCACGCTGATAGTGGCAGCGGAATTGTCTTTCATACGAAGGTAATGCTTTCAGGGCTGGATCAGGTGCATCATCCAAGGGGTGGGGGTTATCTGACAACGAAGGTATTGGAGGTTGCATGATTTCAATAATAGCGACCTGTTCAGGGGGAGGAGGTGAAGAATTGTTCTGCAACCGCAATTTGTTAAATATAAAAACCTCGCGATCCGGGTCGTCAGATGGAAGCTTGTAAGCCGAGAGCTGTCTTTGTGGCTCTAGTTTCATGTCCAAGCAGAGAACAAGCTGATCATTGAAACTTATCCCCGAGGCAGATTCAATGAACCGCATCACTGCTTCGACTGGGGTATCTCCATCGCACTCAAGATCAAAAGAATGCCCGTTTTCGGCAATATGAACCAGAACCTTGCCTGCCTGAATCGATCCATCGGTCACACTCGAACTCATCTTACCAGACGGGCAAGACCATCAAGCCCAAGAATATATCCAACAAAGCCAAATCACAGAGCAAGCCACCAGTAATCCGTAACCTGAGGCTGAATCTTTTGACCCCAAGACAACCAATCAACATCCAAATGTGCCCACCTCCCCGCACAACGAAGCCCGACCCAAGGCCTGGGAAATAACAACAGATTCGAACCACCAGCAGCTCAACCACAAAATCACTAAGCCACAGGAAACGCCGGCACTTCCTTCCCAACTCTTAACAACCCCAAAAGGGGGGGGGGGGGGGGGGGAGACACCACCTTTCAACCTCCGAGCAGTAAAAAAACCAAACTTTGGATCGAAAACCCCTTCTTAACAAATCCCAGTAACACAAAGTAAGTCTCCCCCCAAACCCTGCTCTCAACACCGCCTCAATCAGTCCAACTGGTTAACCCTATTCCATCAAATCCCGAACAGATTCAAAACGATCCCAAGTAAACACCGAGGATGGGTCTAGGGGACAAATATCTCAAAATCAAGCTCCCAAAAGGAGGAGTAAAGCCGATGGATACGGCGAGAACAGCAAACAAAAAGAAAAATTACGTGAGGAGACGGGAAATATCTTCGACCCAGAACAAAAAAAAAATAATAATATTTTTTTTTTTTTGAAAGATTCTGCTTCTTCCCCACGAAACCTTTCCTTCCCCCCCCACCCCTGTTTTCCCCGAAATTCCTTTCAGGAAGATGTCATCTTCCTTTCCTTTCCTCTCCTTTCTTCCCTCTCCTTAGATTTTTGGATTAACTGTGTGACACAACTCCGTTATGCAAATCTCACTCGTTTTTTCCCTGGCTTTTCTCCCCTCCAGTTCTGGGAAAAAGCAAAGGATTAGGCTTTTGCCCGGAAGTAAAAGAGGAGGAGGAAGAAAGGAAATCGAAAGGGTTCTTCTTCAACATCACACTCTTCCTAAAACATTTGCGCAATTTAAATATGACTTTTTTGTATTTGTCCCTATATTAACAAAAGGAAAGGAAATACCACGTCGTAAGAACCAGAAGACCGACTCCGTTTCTTTTCTTATTCGTTTCTCACTGTCATTTCCAATTTAAAATAAAAAAACTTTCGAGAATTTATGTTCAGTTATTTTCTATTCACTTCCTTTTTTTATAAAAAAAACGTAATTATGACGTGTTAAATAAAATATGACAAGAGAATGAGATTATGCCAGGGTTTTGGTAAATATCATGTTTTTATTCTTACCGCCACGACTTAATCAAATTCTTACCAGGGTTCAATAATATTTAGTAATAATTGTCTGTTGAGTAAATTGATGTTGTTGCTGTTATTGGTTGGTGGTGGTTGTCTTTATTGCCCAACAAAAGTCCAAAAGAGGGAGCCGGGTTTATCGCAGGTGATCAACGTGAGACTCCATAGAGCGTCCTCGTATTCTTGAGGAGCACGAAATCAGAGTTTTGTACGTCCGGTGTAAAAGGGGCGTGTTTTAGGCGCAGTTTTTAAATTTGTCTCGACATAAAAGTGAGATTTTACGACGCACCTTCATGTGAATGATATAAGTCTCGTAGGGATGTGTTTTGAAGACTTGTCCCTCGCCGTTTTTCTCATGGGCGGGTTTTAAAGACTCGCCCTTTTTTTAATTTAGGTGTTATGTTTGCGGTAAATCCGTATTTTACGAAATACGAACCGTATTTCTCAAATTTTTTTAAAAACTATATTTCCATACTAAGAAATCACGTTACGAGGGATAAGGAGGAATGATTTGGTAGAATCTTCGTTAAAAATGTGTGGCGTTCTCGTTGTTGTCACGGACAAAGAAAGATAAAAAGGTCCCGAGTTCAGATGTGTTAAGGACGAGGTCAATCAAAATTATATCTCCCTACTTACCCTATTCCCGGTTTGTTTTGTCCGAAAAGTCACCTATGCTTTGAATTGATCTTGTGACTTTAGATGGAAATCTGACATTAGTAAATATGAGTCGGTACATGTTTTGAGCTCCCCTTGAATGAATGGGCTCAGTGGGCATGAAATCTCTATATTGGAATGATTGAAGAAATTTGAGGACAGATTTCATAACATAAGCCGCGTAATCCGGTAATCGTTAATTTCCTTGGACCGTACACAGCCGTCCTCTTCGTTTCCCATTCGAGGAAGCGGTTGTTTGTGTCCCCCATCCCCACTGTGTCTTCCTACCGTGGGAGGGGGGAATTGGGGTTATGTATGGGGTTAGGGTTCTTACTAAAGACCCCCCGCCCCCTCCCCCTCCTCCCTCCAATATCGGCGTTGAAATTTTCAAATTTGCCCTGACGCTAGCGATTCCTAAAGGTCGTGTCTTTCGTCGTACTAGGAACAGTTCCCCGATCGCCGATCGGTTACCAGGGCGGTGTCCGCTGTCGGGCCTTTGAGTGTGATTAGGGTTTTCAGAGTTTTTTTTTTTAGTTTTAGTATTGAAGTGGATGGCGACTTGTCCGTGCATGTGGATGGTCGTGATCACTGTAATACCTCAAAGGAGCCATGAATTCCTTAAGCCTCATAGTTTAAGTATAACTCAAGGTCCAACCTTCCTATTTTGGCCAAAGCCCAAGCCCGAACTCATTGTTTTTATTTTTATTTTATTTTATTTTTTTACAACATTGAAACGTCTACAACCAAATTCAAATTGAAAGGTTTCTTTTTAACTAGGAAATACGCAGAATTTAGAAAGAAAAGAAAAAAAAAAAAAGAGAGAATCCGGCCGTATTGCTACCATTCCTCGTGATGCTCTATCTTGTGCTAGAGAAAGTACAAGCAGCATGAGGAGCTCCTATGGGCATGACGTTATTTCAAGATCATCTTATGTTGATTATGGCTCACGACAGACTGATCATCTGGGGCATTCTCATTCGCATAGCCTGAAATCATATGTGGATAGCCATAAATATGACAACAGATCACAAAGCATGGATTCATCCTTCTCAGAGATGTCAGAAAATGCTCGACAAGGTCTAGGTGTCCTCACAACCATGCATGTTGATTTTGAGAACTCTGGTTGTAAAGAAGAAGGCAACAATATGGAGGGATCTCATCCCGCCTTGACCATTCTTGGGAAATCTGCCGCAGATGCTAAGGATCCCCCTCACAGAGGCTGAATTGTTAGCAAGCATGCTTTGAAAAGCCAAAAAGCACGACCAAAGCCAGTGGAATCCAAGAAAAGGCCATCCCCAACGTTCTTTTCTGAGAATGACGAGAATGTCGATGGGTCCTTGACGCGCAACATCGGATTGCCCAGCAAATTAGACACAGAGAAGTCGCCGAAACTTGAATCCAAGTGCATCTGCACAATAATGTGAAAACCCCAGGAAGGCCGAACTCGAGAAGGATCTTGTTCTGCAGGAGCATTTCACAGCAGATGTTCAGGGGCAGATCTTCTGAATCCACAATACACTTTACAAAGCTCAAGTACTCGGGAATCAACTCCTCGCAGTTGTTCATGGTGAAAACACGACGGACATAGAGCTTAATGTTGTTGGGCTTCTTCCTGGTATCGAAGAGGTCAAAAGGAGCCCTCTTCGGGACGAAAAGGATAGCCTTGAACTCGAGCTGCCCTTCAGCCGAGAAGTGTTTCACAGTCAAATGCTCCTCCCAATCATTGGTCAACCTCTTGTAGAATGCGGTAACTCTTCCTTGGGAAATGGGGTAGCTGATGAACTCGGAGTGCTTCTTGATAAGGTCCTTCAAGTGGCACTCCTCAAGGTACTCAAGCTAGTCCTCTTTAAGGAAGAGTGTGATCTTGGTTCCTCTTCCGAGAGTCTCCCCAGAAGTGTCCCTAGCAACGGTGAAGGATCCACCAGCTTGGGACTCCCAGAGATACTGTTCATCATCATCGTGCTTGTTGGTAACAATGACCTTCTCGGCAACAAGATAAGCAGAATAGAACCCGACACCGAACTGCCCAACCATGCTGACGTCAGCACCAACAGCAAGTTTTTTTAGACTAAGTCTGCCTCCCCCCGACAAGGATCCCACCAAGGACGATCCCGACGCCTCCCAAATCTCCTCATTGTACGTGCGTCTTCCGGCCTAGCACGCGCGCGGTGGTTCGGACGACACGAGGATTCGGGCCCGCTCCCCCAAGGTCCAATCCGGTCGACGTCACGACTTGAGCGTCGTACGCTGCGGAAGGGAATTGGGTGATCCCTCCATGGGTTCCTAACTGGGCCAGCTCGGGCCCTCGCCGACCGTCTCTATTTTCTTAAGAGGTGGCGGGCGAAAGGCGAAGTATGATCCGAAGAAGGAACTTTCGAGAGAAATCAGAAACGGCTCGCGTAGTCAGTTCCTCATCCAAAATGGCTCCGTAAAAAGTTTGTTGTTGTTTAACCTAGGTAAACTATACGGAGTCGCCACCGACTTTATTTACAAAATCTGTTTAAGTCGGAAAAAACAGTTGGTTCGGGGATTACTAGTTACTAACTCTTACATTCTAACATGCGAAAAGGTGGCGTTTGCTCCAAAAATTTGTTCTTTGTTAACGGGTGTTGGACCCGATCCGGGCATGACTCCGGACTCATGTTAATGTTTTACGGGCGTTGGACCCGAACTCATGTGTGTTTGGAAAACAACATGCGACGATAAACCTATGAGCCTAAGGCATGCGGCCAAGCACAGACAATTATTGAGATCAAAGGGAGCGGGGAAGGTTGGTGATCGTGGGGCTATGAACTTGGGCCCACGACCCGTTACATGTGAAAATAAAAAAAAAGGGAGGCACACACCTCCCTCATGTACCTGTGGCCTGTTGGGATGGCATGTCATCGACTAAGCTCGTCAGTTGGGGCCGCTTTTGTGAAGCATCCACCGCGGTCGAACTCCACGTGTCGTCACGTCTTGAACACCGTCTACAGGGACTCCTTCTAGGTATGTTGAAGTTGACCAACGACGTTGATGGTCCACGGGTACCTGCATGCTCAATAATAAAACAATCAAAGAGCCAAAACAACTCAATGATGCAATGTAGGAGAAAATGTCGAAAAATATGTAAATGGGCTCTAAAAAATCATAAAATTATAGGAATATATTCTTAACCTAAAAAAAACATGAAATATCAAATTTTAGAATTAAGATATTAAGCCCAACATGGCAGAAAATTTCACGAAATTGTGTCGAACACGACGCGCGATCTGATTGCAGATCACTTAAAGAAAAATATGTAACTTTTGATCCAGAAATCCAAATGAAGCAAAACCAGTGTTAAAAGATGCTTAACTTAAGGGAAATCATGTTTGTAAAAGTCTACAAGAAATAGATTCATAGAAAACAAATGAAATTGGTTTTATCGAAACAAAACTGTTGAAAAATGTTCAAATCACATGTCGAAATCCTTTTAACCATATTTTAATCAGAAGACGTCAAAATTCAGTAAAATATAATTACATGACTTTCTAGTCATATAAGAAATAACATGAATTTCAAAATTTTTAAACATGTGAAAATTTTAAAACAAAATAGTTTATGATACATAGTACTGAAAAAATGGCAGAAATATGGTTAATATTCAAAAAATCATAACTTGAAATCTAAAAATGATAAATTAATGCATAATATATCAAAACAAAGCTCATTAAACGTGTTTTCTCTAAAAATTATTTTTATAGTTAAAGTATAGGTTGAAGAATAAAAACAGATGAGATCAAGCACATGCGTTTTTTGTAATTCGTTATTCCAACATACGGAACCCAAGTATAATTAGTCAAAAGTAAGGAAAAACTCAACCAAATTGGCTAAAATTTAATCACAATCATGTTAACAGGATAAAAGACCGATACAACTAGATTTTGTCTGATTCCAACAATGGACGTGAAACTTATGGCCTGCGGACTGACTCCCTTGCATTTTGGTCGAGGCTACGCTGCTCCGTCGGGGCTCAGTTTCGCGTTCCCCACATCTCATGCAATGAGTTCAACAAATGTAAAAGATGGTCAGCCATGTTCTAAATTAAAAGACGGGCTGAATGAATATATAAAAACAATCGAAAACTCACCGAGGGGTTGCCTCGCCTTGGGGTGGCCCGAGGAAGAAGAAGGACGTCAGGAAGTCCGTTAGAGGCTGCCTTGGAGCACCATGCTTGGGTTATGGCTGTGGCAGGAGGCAGTGTCGTCGGAGAGAAGGGTGTCGGCTGGTCGGGAGGTTTTGGCTCGTCAGCACTGGAGAGGGGGAGTCCTTGGCTCAGGTTTCTGTATATACCTAGAGGAGTTGATCTCCGGTTGTATGTGGAGGAATTTGTCTCCGATTCCCCGGAAGGGGAGGTGGAATCTCCGGTTCCCCAGAGGGGGTGGTGCTCAAACGTCTGTGTGTCTCCTAGGAGAGGGACGTTTGATTGTCCTGATTATCTGATAATTGTCTGAAAGGGGATGGGGAGGATTTGTCTCTTTGAATTTCAGAGATTCCCTGATGGGGAATCTCTGATTTTTTTTAACGTGTCTCCAGGAGATTGTTTCTTTTTTTTGAGACTTTGGCTGGGTATGTGAAGGAGATTGTATCTACGTTCATCGAGAAAAAGAAGGTAAGATATATTATTTAATGGGAAACGAGATATTTTTTTTTTGGAGTGATTATAACGTGTGAAAGTGAGGAATTAGATGAAAAAAAATCTCCCCCTAAAATCTCGGATTAATTGAAGAATTTTGTTTTTTTTTTCTTTTTTCAGATTTTATATTATTATTATTATTTAAAATTTGGGGTGTTACACTCATTAATGCCTGCAAAAGATAAAAAAAAACTGATTACAAAAAGCTTACTTAAATTTCAACGAAATTAGTCGAATTCCAACAATATTAGTTGAAACCCAACGAAACTGCAGTAAATAATGAAAGAAGACCTCAGCGAAGGGAACAAGGAAGGGGGGACGTTCACCAGATGAAAAAGGGGGGTTCATCATTCTCTCGAAAAGAGAAAAGGTTGTTGAGATTCTCTTAAAAAAACTCATCAATTCTCTAGGGAAAGAGTTCTTCATCTTCTCGAAGGAAACAGGGGAGATTTTCGAAGCTATCGACCTTTCTCCCTTGTTTACTCTTCGGCCGTCCCAGCGTTCTTCTCTTCTTCAGCCATTCCTAACCAAGGTAAGAAAGAAGCTAGTGACGCGAAACCCCCTTGCTGCCAACCCAAGCTTGGTTTTCATTAGCATGACGAAGGAGTGTTCCAGCACCGGTAAATGAATCTTCAGCCGCAAACTCAACACCGTCAGTAGCGAGGAAGAAGCACCTCATCGCTATTGAAGAACTCTAGCGCAGACTCGAATCATCGGGGTTTCCCCAACAGCGGGGAACAAGCTCCCCACAACGACGACCCCCTCTCACTGTAGCAGTAATGGCAACCTTCCCGAGTCCAGCCAACGGCCGTTCCACTGCTATGGTCGCGGGAAGCCCCCACTTTTGCTCTCATTGTTTTCTTTACATGTGCAGCCTAGCAGCAACAAGCACTTCCGAGGCCAACTCCATGGTGGCAGCAAACACACCTATCTCAGTTGCTCAAATTGACATTTCGGACAACTTGACCTCCTCCAGTAGTAAGCTCCGAACTGGACGACACAACGTCATTGACCCCGACTCCCCCTCTGTTTGTGTTTGCAGTGACGCCATCTTCTTCGATTGGGATCCTAGCCACTCGTTCCAGGTCATCCACCACCTGCTACAACTCCGACATCCTCCCTTCATACCAGCTGCAACAACCGCACCCCCTCGATTTCGACCACCAGCAAGCGGACATGGCAGTCCCGTCCAAAAGCCGGAAAAGTCTCTCCCGACGTGCACACGAGTCTCCCATCACGAGCGTGCGTGCTCGGGAGTTGTGGGGTGGGCTGTTTCCCATCGCGAGCGCCTTTCCCCATGAACATATCTGAAATTCATGCCAAGCGAGCTTCATTCTCAGTGAGTCCCTTTTACCATCTGCTTCCTCTTCATTTTACAGCTCCTTAGACAAATCTAACCTCATTTGTTGCTTTTGTTTGCATGAACACACATTGCGGTATCTTCGAGATGTCACAACCAGAGCTAGCAAGCTCGAAACCACACGAAATTAGGTCCATCCTCTTCATATCTCTTCTGGGATTGCGTCAATAGCTTTTTGGGATTGTATTGTGCAATGTACTGCTCGATTTACCTTCGATTATTGGGATACACGCATGCTGAAATGAAAATATCGATGCTGCTGCGTATACTTGATATTTTTTGTCGTAATTCTTTGCCCAATGCATGGATCAGGCTGTTTTATAACTCTTTAGCTTCCCTTCTTGATACAGAACAACTTCTCTGTTGAAATGTTTTCCAAAAAAACGCATTTTGCTGGTGTTTTTCCTCTTCGAACGTCGGAGAATGCAGCTGCCCTATTCTGTGCGTCCGCGGAGAGCGCAGTTGTATTCCATCAGGCGTATTTTCGATTCGCTTGAAACCACTTGGTATCATTCTCTTTTTGATTATGCTATAACTTTTGTGTTTTAAGCTTCCTCATTTAACAGCTTCTTGGTCGAGTTTTATCTGTTCGAAATAACAGCTTGATTCTGTGCACGAGTGGGATAGCTGTTTCGGTTTTTCGGACACAACTCGAACATCTGAGCTTCGTTTGATCTGAAATTAATTGGAACTGATTCCCCTTTGAGTTTTCTAAACCTTTTATGTTATACACTTTTCCATCAAAGCCATATATCCTGGTCAAATTTCCAGAGGAGTGCAGACAGGACACGGGCGTTGCTACATTTCGCAACAGGCCTATATTGCTGCACAAAAAAATTCATATTTCTTTCATCCTACATCTGAATTTTATGAAATTAGTGTTTTTAAGACCAATTTAAGTATTTTACAAATTCTCTTCTTTAAGATTTGGCTTTCGGGTTCATCTGGTCTATCCAAAAATTCGAGAAAGACAAAGACCTCCATTGTCTTCTATTCTCTCGCCGCGTTCTGAGTGTCCTATATACCAGATGACACAATTTACTCACTTGAGTGCCGAATGGACTGAAATTTAAACCCTAAGTTAGATTTCTTAACCTGCTACAATTTTTATGTTTTACATTTGTTAATTTGAGCAATTTTAATTCATGGTCAACTGCGGTCAAGCTTGGTCTGCCATACCGTTTAGCTGAAACATGTCCTGTTTGGAGGTCCAGATTCTTCGTTATGCTGGCAACGGATTATACATTCATTTTTCCTAAAATTTAGCATGGTAAAACATGATTGAGTTCTAGCATGTGAAAAAATTTCATAATTTTTCAACAAATGAGTGAAGAGTTATGAAATTTTCTTTTTTCTATCAGTCTGCTGGCCAAGGTTTGCTCATGCAAGAGGCCGAATCGCCTTCTTTGCCTTGTGGAATAAGTTCCCACCGTTGGATTCGTTTGAAATTTTATATGCTGATTTCTCATCAAGATACAAATCTATATATTTTAATTTTACTCAGATCGGACGATCCTGAGTAAAGTTATGCTTTCATTTTCAAGCCTGCGTATGCTGCATTCTCATCTGCAGGCTACATCCGACTTTGCGTGTGTATAATTCGTGGTTTCACCGTTGGATTGGGCTGATTTTTGATAGACATGCTCAACATCAACCTGTTTACTCAATGTGCGGTTGGATCTTTATTCTTTTGATTTCAATAGGACTTATATTCATTTCTCCGATTCCGAATCATTGTTTTGATCTTGGAAACGAAAGTTAACTAACATGTTTACATTTTTCTTGCATGTACATTACACATGTGATGACGAGGATTCTCTCGAGGTTTCAACAATCTCGAAGACGAAGATTTCTCGAAGGCGCGTGTATCAAACCGCGTGGATCTACCGCTGCCTAAAAAAACCGTCGGTTCGAAGATTTAAAGCGGTCCCAACCGTCACTAAAGGTACAAAGGGGACGTGCGGGCCTCCCCGAATCATTTTTTCAAAGCCCACCTATGACGGGCTGCGGCCCCAAATGCATAGGCCCGCAGTCATCGCCCTTCCCCGTCCTCTTTTATCTCGATCGCGCATGACTTGTCTCTTAGGATTTATGTCGTGTGTTAATCCTTTAATCAAACAAACCTAACTTCGGGTCCAACACCCGTAAAAAGTCGATATGAGTCTGACCTGACTCCCGGATCGGGTCCAACACCCGTTAATCAAAATTCTTTTTGGACAATCACCACCTTTTTCGCATGCTTACAATGTAAGAGTTAGTAACTAGGGATCCCCGAACTCACTCTGATTTTTCCAACTTAAATCAGACTATATAAAAATTAATTAAGTCGGTGGCGACTCTGAATAGTTTATCTAGGTTAAACTACATCTTTTTTCGGAGCCATTTTGGATGGGTAACGGCGACACGATCCGCTCCCCGAGCCTTCCTCAAAATTCACGAGCGAGGCCTTACACAGCCTTTCGCCCGTCGCCTTTAGGGAACTGGAGACGGTTGGCGAAATGTCCCGCAGACCCGTTCGGGAATTAAGGGAATGCCCAACCCGATTCCCATCCGCAGCGTCCGACGCTCGGGTCGTGACGCCGACCGGATTGGGCCTCGGGGGAGCGGACCCGGATCCTCGAGTCGTCCAAACCGCCACGCGTGTGCTAGGCCGGAGGGCGCGCATACAATCACTTGGGGGAGAATCGGGCGGTTAAGGAATGTCGGGATTCAACTTGCTATGCAAGGAGGATTCCAGAGTACAGGACTCATAGGCGAGGTGTGAGGTCAGTTGAGGAGGAGGAATCCGCACCTTTTAGGAAGGTGTGGAGTGGGAAAGATGATGAGCTCTGATCTATTCGCGACACCAACCTCCGGCTCACCCTTCACGATCCACCAGTCCAGCAACAAGCATTCCACCTCAAAGCTTTCTTCCATTTCTTTTCTTGTTGAAAAAGACGTATTACAAGGGAATTCTTACAGGATATTTCCCCTTAATTTCCCCCTAACAACCTTCACCTCCCCTGATAAGGAATCCACTAACAGACTCTCCCCCTACACCCCGCGCTCTCCTTCACTGCTTCTTGTCCTGCATTAGTTATAATCACTATCGGGGTGAAATTACCATCATTTTCTTCATCATCTTGGGGAGTAACTCTCAGAGGCTTCAGTCCCTGGGCCTGTTTTCCTTTTTCCCCACATACTTCACCCAGCCCAAGCTGCTTCGACCCAAGCTCCCTTTTCTTCATTTTCATAAGTTCTTCTACAATGTCGGGTGCTCTTCGCATTTGCTCTTACAACAATACCTCTCCCATATAACCACCCTTGTCCCCAAGGGTGCTATGATTAGGAAATCTCTTTTGCATATCATAAAGGAATTTCCAGGTTGTTTGCTCCTTGGGTTGTCGTTGCCATTATACCAATACTTGAGTTACTGCCCTACTGTCGCGCTTAACCATCTTTCTCTGCAATATTGCTTCCGGCATAGGCACAACATGATCAATTTCAGGTAATGCTGTGGAATTGATCTTATGAGGAGCCACCCACTTCTTTAACTTAGAGACATGGAAAGTGGAATGAATCAAGGCCTGTTGTGGCAATTTAAGCCGGTAAGCTACTGTCTCAATCTTGTCAATAATCTGGTAAGGGCCATAATAGAGTGTAGAGAGCTTGTGAGTAATCCTCTAATCCATAGAAATTTGTCTATATGGATGCAATTTAACATAAACCCACTTCCCTACATCAAAACTGTGACCAGAACGTTTATTATTAGCCATTTGTACCATCTTCTAGTGTGCTCGCTGCAAATGGAAACGAATAAGACCCAACACAGCTTTCCTGTCTCTCAAAGTCTGATCCACAGCCTTATTCAATGTAGTACCTTCACATAGGGTAAGTGAATGGGTGGAGGGTACCCATAAAGAGCCTCACAAGGAGTTAGCCGCAGTGATGAATGGAACTTGGTGCTGTACCACCACTCAGCGAGAGACAACTATTTACACCAGCTTCTCGGACAATCAGAGGCCATACAATGCAAATATGTCTCTAAGCAACGATTAACCACCTCAGTTTGACTATCTAATTGCGGATGGTATGCAGAAGACAAGTTTAACTCCACCCTTTGTAACTTGAATAGTATTTACCAGAACTCATTGAGGAAAATATTGTCCCTATCACTTACAATTGATTCTGGAAGGCGATGCAGCTTGTAAATATTATTAAGAAACTCCTCAGCCACTGTTCTTGTAGTATATGGATGTTTAAGACCAACAAAATTAGCATATTTTGTAAAGCGATCCACCACAACCATCACCACCTCCTTACTCTGTGACTTAGATATATTGGTAATGAAATCCATACTTATTGCACGCCATACTCCTTCTGGTATGGGAAGGGGATGTAGAAAACCAAGTGATGCTGCATTATCATACTTGCAGCGTTAGCAAACGTCACATTCTCGAATAAAAATCTGGACATCCTTTTGGAGTCCCTTCCAAGTGCAGAAGCTAGTAATCCTATGAATTGTGACTTGCATCCCTGAATGACCCCCAGAGGGAGAAGAATGGTACAAACGAAAAATCTTCTTTCTCAATTCGACATCCTTCCCGACCACTAGTTTCTCCTTTTTTTTAGTAGTCCTTGATTCCACTTGAACCTTGATGGTAGACTTGATTTAAACTCTGTGATGACAGCCGAAAGCTTGGGATCTGTTTGCCAACTTGCTTTAATCTCCTCCAAGAGATTTCCATTGTCCAATATTAATAAGACAAACATCACTTCAACTCCCGGCAACCTTGACAAGGCATTTGCTGCTAGGTTTGCTCGACCTTTCTTATACACAATATCATAATCCAAACCGACTAACTTAGAGAGCCACTTAAACTGAGCTTCATTGTGAAGCTTTTGCTCCAAAAGGTACTTAAGACTTTGGTGATATGTTTTAATGGTAAAATGCATTCCCAACAAATAGCGTCTCCATTTCTCTGTAGCATACACTACCGACATAAGCTCCTTTTCGTACACAGATAACCCAAAATGCCTAGTCGACAATGCCTTGCTGCTGTAAGCGATCGGATGACCTTCTTGCATGAGCACCGTTCCAATGCCCACAGAACTGGCGTTAGTTTCTAGTATGATCTCCTTGGAGAAATTAGGGGAAGGCTGAAGTTGGGGCAGAAACCATTGCTTGGTAGCCTTCTCTGACCACACAAATGAATCATTTTTAAACAATTGTATCAGAGGCTTGCTTATCATGTCGTATCCCTTCACAAATCTTCTATAATACTGTGTGAGCCCCAAAAAACCCCTCAATTGTTTGACAGTCGTGGGAGTTGGCCAATTCTGCACCACTATAATCTTCCTTGGATCCGTGGACACTCCTCCCCCTCCAATGAAATGACCCAAATATTCAACCATGGTGCTAGCAAAGGTGCACTTACTGGCCTTAGCATACAAGCCATGATCGAGTAGAAGTTGCAATACCACAACCAAGTGTGTGACATGTTCATGCAAAGAAGGGATATAAATTAGAATGTCATCAAAGAACACCAACACAAACCTTCGGAGATAAGGCCTAAAAACCTCATTCATTAGACTTTGGAAGGTAGAGGGGGCATTGGTAAGACCAAATGGCATGACAAGAAACTCATAGTGACCTTCATGAGTTTGGAATGCAGTTTGGGGATATCTTCCTCTCTGACACAAATATGGTGATATCCAGTTCTTAAATCCAACTTAGAGAAATATGTTGCCCCATATAATTCATCAAGGAGTTCCTCAATAACATGAATCGGGAATTTGTCTTTAATCGTCCTCTTATTAAGCTTCATGTAGTCCAGACAAAACCTCGAAGTATTGTCCTTCTTCTTTACCAAAACTACAGGAGAAGAGAATGGACTGATATTGTTCCTCACAATCCTAGAACTAACAATCTCCTTGACCAAGTGCTCAATGATATCCTTTTGGATATTGGAATATCTATATGAACATGAGCTGAGACCCTTGATGTCCCTCTCTAATGGAATGGCATGATCATGAATGCTATGATGTGGCAAGGTCTTAGTCTCAATAAAAACTGTAGCAAATCTTGACAGAAGGGCCTGGACTTCTATTGGTATCTCCTTCTGCTGCCCTGCTCTGTTTGCTTCTTGGGTGGGAGTTACCAACATGCTCAGCCTTCCTTCCAACAGATCACCATCGCCTTCAACCACTTCTGAAAACTCCCCGTCCCCTGCTTGTAATTCCACTTCTTTACCTTCCCACTCGAACTTCATACTCAACTTATGAAAATCCCAGATTACCTTTCCCAAAGAAAAAAGTCATTACATTCCTAAGATCAAATCACACCCCTTCAACGGCATTAAAAGAACCCCAGTTGTAAACGACACCCCTTGCATACACCAAGTGAAATGTGGAACTGAAACCCAACATGCCACCATATCTCCATTGGTAACCATGACTCGACTTGATGGAATCACCTGGGTTTT
The DNA here is from genome assembly GCA_023653495.1 of Melastoma candidum. Lineage (NCBI taxonomy): Eukaryota > Viridiplantae > Streptophyta > Magnoliopsida > Myrtales > Melastomataceae > Melastoma > Melastoma candidum. The sequence goes on along the minus strand of CM042882.1, from coordinate 11,855,833 downwards.
ACATCCAATCCTCTTAGCTACCGTCGAATCCAAGAAGTTGCGAGTGCTCCCTGAATCCACCAATACCACGATCTTCCTCTTCTTATACCAGCCGACCAACTTTGTGGTCTTGTTTCTAAAAGGCATAGAGACTCCATGTAGGGCATATAATGTAATCACGGGTTCATATTCATGTCTACCTTCAACAGCCTCTTCCTCTCATGTTTCCTCCTCTTTCTCTTCAGGTTCCAAGAGTAGAGCATAAGCCCTCCTTCCCTGACACTTGTGTCCATATGTGAACTTTTCTTGCATAAAAAACATTGGCCCTTGGCCCACTTTTCTTCCATCTAAATGCTAGTCAACCTCCTATAAGGAGGTTGGTAAGGAATGTTCTTCACTACGGCTACTCCTCTTCCCCCGAGTCTCCAATTCTATTGAGAAATCTCCCTGGATGCAGTCCTCATCCGGACATATCGATAGGTGTTGCCCTGTTGGGTGACCATCCCCTGTTGCACAATTCTACTGGTTTATGTGCAGTGCCATAAGGGTCATCAGCAGGCAGTGTCTTCTCAATTGCAATGGCATGCTGAACAGTAAGGGGATTTAACACTGCGATTAGTTTCTACTTTCCTTCTTCAATCCCTCAATGAAAAGGGCGATTTGGTCCTCTGTAGTAATGTCAACCTTAGCTACCAAGGATATAGAGGCATCCACATATTAAGAGTAACTGTTCCCTTCTTTCAACTCTCTTAATTGTGCTATCAGCCTACTAAGCTCATTCGGTCCAAACCTCAATACCATGGCAGCTGCATATTCATCACAACTTACGATCCCAGTTAAGGCTCTATTCTTAAGGAAGGCATAATGTCACTCTACTGCCAACCCCGATAAATGCATAGAAGCGATGCTAACCTTAAGTTCAGGTGGGGTGTCATCCAATTCGAAGAAATGTTCTCCTGAACAACCACTCCTGAACCTTCGTCCCGTTGAATATGGGAAACTCTACTTTAGTCGGTCTGGTTACTCGTTCCTCCTCTCTTCTCGTGTTCTTCCTCAACAGTGGTCCATATTCTACCTCTTCTTCCCAAGGTTCAAGTCTTCGAGCGCGTCCATGAGATGACCTTTCCATAGCCACCATTCTGCTTTCCAGTCTCTCGAACCTGGACTCAAACTTCTTATCAAATCACGCCATCTTCTGCATCAACTCCTGTAGCATCTCCGTTACAGATACTCCCTCCATTTGTTGAGTTTTCGAGCGTGTCCCGTCAGCTACAACATCCCCTTGAGCGGAAACTCAAGCTGGACGCTCTTATACCACCTAATGAGCTCTGATCTATTCGTAACACCAACCTTCAGTTCACCCTTCACGATCCATAAGTCCAGCTACAAACATTCTACCTCAAAGCTTTCTTCAATTTCTTTTCTACTTGAAAAAGACAGTATTACAAGGGAATTCTTATTGGATATTTCCCCTTAATTTCCCCCTAACAACCTTCACCTCCCTTGACAACAAGGTGTCATGCGTTAGTTATGATCACTACCTGGGTGACATTTCAGTCCCTGGGCTTGGGCTGTTTTCCTTTTTCCCCACATACTTCACCCGGCCCAAGCTCCCTTTTCTTCATTTTCATGAGTACTACAATTTCGGGGGTTCTTTGCATTTGCTCTTGCAACAAAAGATGATTTGGATGCGGGGGTGTCGGGCAGTGATGCTTGGGTGCGCCGTTTTTTTTTTAGTGGATGAGTGTAATGGGAAGCTGCGGGGGGCTGTTGTGGCTTACAGTTTGGCGCGAGGGTTTTCATCAGGCAAGAAGATTGGGATGTTGCAGAGACGTTGATTCAGGAAATGAGGTGCAACCCCCATTGTGAGCTGAATTATCAGGTATGTAACGCCCCGATTAGTGCATGTTCCAAGAATGGTAGAGTTGAAATGGGAATGAAGTGGTTTCGGATGATGTTGGAGAGTGAGATAGAGCCTAATGTTGCGACTCTTTGTCAAGGTTGGAAAGTCGAAGACGGTGAGTTTTTGTTTTGCAAGTTGAGGAAGATGGGAATAAAATGTTATTCTGCATATTCGACAATGATAATGATCTACATCCGCATGAAATTGTTCAATAGGTCTGAAGAAGTGATTGGCATAATGAGAGAAGACAATGTAATGCTAACACTGGAGACCTGGCTGGTAATGCTCAATGCGTACAGTCAGCTGGGGAAACTGGACGTGGCGAAGAAGATATCGGTCAAGATGAAGGAAGCTGGAGTTTCATTGAATATTGTTGCCTACAACACCTTGATCACTAGGTATGGAATGGTCTCTAACATGGAAGCTGCCCAGAGAATTTTCCACAATCTCAGGACACTGGATTAGCGCCTGATGAGACCATTTACAGATCTATGATAGAAGGTTGGGGATGGGCTGACTGTTATCAGGAGGCCACTAGTATTACCAGCAGCTTAAGGAATTGGGAATGAGGCTTCACTCATCCAACTTGTTCACCCTGATTGATCTGCAAGCGAAATATGGCTGCGATGATGATGTAGCCGAGATCCTAGACGATATGCTGAATTTGGGTTGCCAACATTCATCAATTATCAGCGTTCTTATTAAGCTTATGAAAGGGCTGGAAGAATCATCAGAGTGCCCTTTCTCTTCAGAGGTTCTTTCTATCAAAGGGTTTTGGAAAATCAAACTACCTGCTCCACATTGGTTATGACTTATGTGGAAAATGGATTGGTAAATGAAGCCATTATTGTTTTGCTGGAGAAATGCTGGAGGGTAAGTTGTACCATCTGTTGATCTGCTCATGCAAGGAGCTTGGTCGCTTTGAAGATACAGTCAAAATTATACAAAAGCATGCCTAATTCGAATTCCAGGCTGAATACTTACATAACATTCACAATGATTGATATATACAACATTACATGTCAGTTATCCAAAGGGGAGGAACTGTACATGAAGCTGAAGCCCTCAAAAGTCCCATTAGATCTCGTCACGTTCAGCATGGTTGTTAATGTATATGAAAGTTGGATATCTAGAAACTGCTCGTGATGTGATTGAAACAATGGAGAGACAAGAAAATGTTGTCCCTGATTTGTTTCTGATACGGGACATGCTTCGCATTTATTAGCACCTTGGTTCATCCAAGAAACTAGAAGAACTGTACTATGAGATTCTAAAACGCAGTGTTGCATGGGACAAGGAGATGTATGACTGTGTCATAAAATGCTGTGCTCAAGCATTGCCGGTAGATGAGGTTTCCTGGCTTTTTGATGAAATGCATCAGTGTGGATTCCCTCCGAAAATTAACACATTATGCTTGATGTCTAGGAGTGAGCATTCGGACCGAACTCGGATATCCGAGTCCGAATTTTGTCCGAGTCCGAAATTCCAAATTCTAATATTTATAGTCCGAGTCCGATTCCGAATTTAAAAAATTCCGCACTTCCGAGTCCGAATTAATTCGGACTCGGAATTCGGATAATCCGAAATTCCGAAATTTCAATCTTCAATCCAAAACTATCCATTTCTAACTCTTCAAAAATTATTTTAAAATTTCATGTCCACATAGGATTAAGAAAAATTCTCATTACATAACGATAATAATTGTAAATTTAGATAAAAAAAAAAGGAGCAAGGGATATGCCCATCTTCTATAAATCTTCATTCTTGAATACTTGAAATGTCATCAAACTTCGAATACGCTTTCATACCCATCTTTTCAAAATCTACAATTCAAATTAAGTTAGTCAAAAAAATAATACCAAAAGTCTAAAACTGTAACTTTTGACAAAACATACTAAAAATATGAACATTACCATCTTCGAGTTTTTCAATATCGTCTGTATCTTCTTCAATATCAATAGGTGAATAAGAATCTCGAAGCCAATCTTGAGTGCATAAGAGTGATTCCACAATTCTAGGAGATAATGAACTTCGAAATGAATCAAGCACTCGACCTCCGGTACTAAATGAAGACTCTGAAGCAACAGTAGATATAGGAATTGATAAAATATCACGAGCCATTCGGCCAAGAATGGGAAGTCTATAACTCAACACTTTCCACCATGCTAAAATGTCAAATGACTCGATATCATCCTCCAGGTCCTTAGCCAAATACTTATCCAACTCTGACTTGTTACTTTCACCATCTATTTGCTCTGCCTTCTTGAAACGATTCCTTCTTCGTCTTATCATATTCTCATCATCGTCATCATCGTCATCATCAACATCATTAACACCTCCTAATGTCACGACTTGAGAAGGAGATGATGCAAACTTGCATTTATAATCATTATACAATTCGTAAAGTGCACTCTTCACATTTTCAAATACTTGCTCACCTTTTTCAGCTTCATACATATCTATCAAAGTAAATCTCAAGAACTTTAACTTTTGTCTTGGGTCAAGAGCTACTGCAAAGTATAACAACATGTTAATTTTTCCAGATACACCCCAATATTTGTCATACTTTGCTGCCATTTGTGATGCCATCATAGACAAATCTATATCACCACTCTCCTTCCATTTTCTAAAAAGAGCTTGAAGATTTGCAATTTCATGAAAGAAAGAATGAGCACTTACAGATTTTGATCCAGAAACCTTCAAAGTCAAGTTGTAAAATCTCTTCAGAATATTTACTAACCTTTTCACAATCTCCCAATCCTCATGAGTAGGCAACACTTCACTTCCATCATCATCTCTTAGATCAAATTTCATCAAACGATCCAATTGTTCATATTTCACAAAAGCCTTTTGTAGCTTTTAAGCTGCATCCAACATCTTGTAAGTAGAGTTCCATCTAGTGGGTACATCCAAACTCAACCAACCTTTATAAGTGACATCTCCCATACTCACTGCTTTTTTGAATAAAGCATATCGACCACATGAATTTTTAATGTACTTAACAACAGCTCGAACTCTTCTAATGGCATCAAATACACCATGCATACTCATGCCATCGGTAACAATGAGATTTAATATGTGAGCAACACATCTCATATGAATGTACTTTCCTTCTAACATAAGCTTGCTCTTATGCTTTTCTCTCAAATAATTCACAGCAACTTCATTAGCACTTGCATTATCCATCGTCACTACGAACAACTTATCAATCCCCCAGTCACGTAAACATATCTCCAAAGCCTCCCCAATATCATTTCCTTTATGAGAAAAGATAGGAACAAAGCTCAACAACTTCTTTTGGAGATTCCAATCATCATCAATATAATGAGCTGTCATGCACATGTAGTTCATCTTTTGAATTGAAGTCCACGTATCAGTAGTGATGGAAACAGATTGAGAAGACTTCCTAAAATATGCTTGTAACTTCGCTTTCTCGTTGGTAAACATCTGAAAACAATCTCGCTGAATGGTCCAACGAGATGGAATGCGAAACTTCGGGCATGCAACTTCCATGAACGATTTAAATCCTAAACCCATGACAAATTTGAACGGCAATTCATCCAATATTATCATCTTAACTAAAGCTTTTCTTACGGCCTCAGAATCAAACTTGTAAGTACCTAAAAGTCTCTCACTAGTTGCAGAGCTCAAACCAATCAATTCTAGTTGCTTATCATCCGAAGAAGCCTTACCTCGACAACTATTCAAATGATTCTTCAATGGGGCAGTTCCATTTTGCGACCCTGCTCGAATTTCCTTTTGACAATTGTGGCACCTTGCTATGACTTGACCATCTTTAAAATATCTGTCGAAATGCTTCCAATGTACTGATCTTGGCTGAATTGATTTTCTCTTCTTTGTAGCAGAACTTCCAGAAGCAATTGACTCAATAGGAGTGTCGACCATGTCCGCATCATTTTGTGAAGAAACATTCGTTGTCTCCATAACTAAATCCTAAAACATAAAATAAACATGAATGTAGATTAGAAATCAAGTTTAAGCTTTAAACTTGCATAGCTATTACTGTTATAACCAGAAAATATATATAACCACACCAAATCAGTAAACAACATGAAATGTGCAATTCCTGTTGAAATCACTCATTGGCCTATCAAAATCAATCCACTGGTGGAAGAAATTTGACATGTGAAATGCTGGGTCCCCCAGAAAAAACATCGCCGAAGTCCCCCAAAGTGACTTACTATTTATTTTCCTTTGTGGGTCTGCTGTGTCTCGGCCGAAGCCTGGAAGTCCTCCTTTACACACACTCCCCTGTGCCTCACTTGTCGCCTTTCTTCCTTCACAATGCGTGTGTCCTTTTTCCTGACAATGAATAAAGGACTTTCGTTTGAAATATTAAAAAACAACCCCCTCCTGCCCAAACAAAACCCAGAATCCCCACCGAGAAACACCCAGAATCAACGTGAATTACCCAACACCTCGTACTTTCTCTCCGAGGTCGGCCCCGCTTCTAGTCCTCGTTGAACAATGCGAACGGATGTGAAGGAACAACAAGATGCAAATAATGCTCCGAGATTTACGGTGCCCTAACCCAAATCAGAAAGAAGACTATTGGAACCGGAAGGATGCGAGGAAGGAACGATGGGTGTTGGAAAATAAATTACAAATGGGCCTGGGCTTTTTTTTAAATATTTTTCGGATATTCGGATATCCGAATTTTGTTTATTGAAATCCGAAATCCGAATCCGAATCCGAATCCGAGTTTGGAATAAATCCGAATCTGAGTCCGAAATTAAAAAATTCCGAATCCGAGTCCGAAAAAAAATTCGGATATCGGACTCGGACATCGGAAATCGGAAGTTTTGCTCACTCCTATTGATGTCTATGGAAATTCCAAGCTTTTCAAGAAGGTTAGAAAGTTATATTCAATGGCCAGGAAACAAGGCACCGGTGATGTAATTACCTACAACACGGTTATAGCATCATATGGAAAGTATAGGACTTTGAAGGTATGTCCACGACAATTCAAGAGATTCAATTAGATGGCTTTTCAATATCTCTAGAAGCCTATAATTGCATGTTGGATGCATATGGGAAGGAACGTCGAATGGAGTGTTTTACTAGATTTCTGAAGAACCTTAAAGAGTCAACTCACGACCTTGATCTATATACATACAACATCATGATGAACATGTATGGAGAGAATGGATCCACCGACGAAGTTGCTGATGTATTGGCGGAACTAAAGGAGCGGGGACCTGGACCCGATTCATGCAGTTATAACACGTTGACAAAAGCTTATGGTATCGCAGGCATGGTTGATGATGCCATGAACTTAGTTAAGGAAATGACGGACAAGGGAATCAAGCCTGATAAGATAACCTATGCAGATTTGGTGAATGTTCTTAGAAGAAATGACATTTTTTTTTTATAGGCTGTGAGGTGGTCCTTACGGATGAAGCAGATGGGTATTGAGTCCAGTACAAATGTTGTTTAAATCTTCCGCCGTTTTTCCATGTATATTGTTTATGGCCCAGACTTACTGAATGACAAGCTTTGCCATCCCCACCAGTGGTATGTCGTAGTTATTCACTTCCTTGTCTTCACAACTTATATTCCTTGATGCATTTATCATTTACCTCACTTTCCTCTCGTTTGAAGGTGTTCGGTTCTGAAATTCCAATTGCTTACTCTTACAAATGAACTAAGGATGACCGGCAGGCTTCTGGGCTTTCTTGTGATGGACTAATAATGAAGCCTACTCTGAAATCACGGGAATTCATATTCAGCTCTCAAACCTGACATGGTTCTGGGATTCCTTGTGAGTTTGTGTTCCTTTCCTGGGTAGAACATCAAAAGCACTACTGCGAGCTCTGCCGGCTGCATTCATGTTTGCCTATACTCCTATATAAAAATTAGGTAGCTGCTCAGTCTCGAAGTTGTAGGAGTCAACTCCGATAACATTTATTTCTCGGCACGTCTTCTTCATATTCGATAGTAGAGATAGGAAAACATGTACAGTTAGGGAATGGATATATAGTTTACTTGCTGGGAGAGTCGAGTTAGTGTTGATGTGAAGATAAAATTATGCAGAGTATCATTGCTTCTGCAAAATCAATTGTTCCTTAATAAAATCACTCAACTTGCCACGGAGATTTTTGCTGCTTGTTTTCTTCCTGGAATGATTTCACTTTGCCTAACTGGGTTTGGATATTGCAGAACCGCCGGACATCCGCACTGATCTTTCTTGCAAAGAGTCTTCTTTTTGTGATCTGGATAAGATTTTGGGCTGGTGGTCCTGTGGATCTCACAAGATCTTGAGGCTCTTAGGTATTAGGATTATCGTGATCAGAGAGCAGAAGAACATGGACCATGCTGTAGGCTAAGCACATCACGTGTACGAATCATCACTTTCCGCTATTAAAGTGGAATTCTATCCACTTCTTTTATGCTTTCACACCCCGTTATAAACTTCAAAGGTGGACTGGATGCATGTGTTTGATGTTGGAAGTTGACATTCAAGCAAGTTGAATGAGGGCTTCCCTCCTGCAGCAACTCCATCCATCCCATCGCACTAGAAAAGTCAACCAGATCTTAATTCCTTCCAGTTAACCGACATCTCTTTGATTAAGCATGATTAATATCAGAGTTTACCTCCCTAACATGACTCGTGATCCAGAATTAGTGTTGGGCACCTGCAAGCGAAGTGTACGGCTTCCGGTAGTCGCTGATGTGGCCTTCGTCGGTTACACACGTGGTCGTCCATGATTAGTTGACTCCAGGGTCAAATCTTTACAGTCGGCAAACATTTCATCTCCTCTTTTCAACGTTAGTTAGGCCCAAAGCACACAGCAACACATCAAACATGTTTGTAGAAGATATGATTATTTAATCTCCAGCTCCTGCATTGGCAGACTGACTATATATATAGCACTGGTTTTTTTCCTTATTTGAGGAACAGTAATTTGTCTTATCTTCCTTGAAGGTAGCCTCCTTTCAACAGGTTCCTTTCTTTGCTCCAATGCTAGCTTCTGTTTTCAAAAAGTTTTAAGCTCGAAGAGAATGATGGAACGTCCACACAGAGCACAGAGATATGCTACCGTTGTCCTCTGCATGTCCATCACGTTTCTGTTCGTCTTGGAGATGGATATTGTCAGCGGTGTGACTTTGAGGGAGAAAGCCTCCCTCTTATCATTCAAGATGTCCGTCGTTTCTGACCCAGAACACGTACTGAGGAACTGGAACTCGTCTGGCGTTAATGTCTGCGAATGGAGAGGTGTCAGGTGCGATGAGGCAAGAAATTCAGTTGTGGAGCTGACTTTAGCTGGAAGATCACTTGAGGGAACCATTTCTCCTGCCCTGGGTGGCCTTTCTTCCCTACGGGTGCTTGATTTATCGAACAACTACTTTGAAGGCCATGTTCCAGCAGAACTAGGCTCCCTTCCTCGGCTCGAGGAGTTAAGTCTGGCATGGAATCTTCTTCAAGGGACTATTCCAGCGGAATTCGGCTCTCTTCGTCAGTTGGTTTATGTAGACATAGGTAATAATAGGCTTTCGGGGGACATTCCAGTTGGATTCTTCTGCAACGGGTCATCTCATCTGCAATACGTGGATCTGTCCAACAACAGTTTCTCCGGCGAGATACCTCTGAATGGAGAGTGTGAGATGAAGGATCTCAGATATCTTTTGCTGTGGTCGAATAGGCTTACTGGCAGAGTCCCGTCGGTTCTGGCCAACTCCACGAGGCTGGAGTGGCTTGATTTGGCATCCAACATGCTTAATGGCGAGTTACCAGCTCACGTCGTCTGCCAAATGCCGCATCTGCAGTTCCTCTACCTTTCTTATAACCAATTCACTTCTCATGCCGACAGCAACCTCAAGATGTTCTTCGATGCTTTGTCTAACTCATCCGGCTTGCAAGAGCTCGAGCTGTCCGCAAATAATCTCAGAGGAGATATACCTTCTTCAATTGGCCATCTTCCCAAAACTCTTGAGCAGATTCATCTGGCCGAGAATCAACTCCATGGATTGATACCTCTTCAAATCTCCAACCTTATTAACCTCACTCTTTTGAACTTGTCCAGTAACCTTCTGAATGGAACCATCCCAACCACATTGTGCCAAATGGGACGACTCGAGAGAGTTTACCTGTCGAATAATTCATTCTCTGGGGAAATACCTTCTGCACTGGGAGGACTCCCACGCCTGGGACTACTGGATTTATCTCAAAACAGGCTCTCTGGTTCTATCCCAGATAGTTTCGCCAACCTTTCTCAACTAAGAAGGCTACTGCTTCACCGGAACCAGCTCTCAGGAACAATACCTCCCAGCCTAGGCGAGTGCATGAATCTGGAGATTCTGGACCTCTCTTACAACAGAATTTCTGGGGCCGTCCCGGTTGAATTCGCAGGACTTCAGAGCCTGAAGGTGTACTTGAATTTTTCGCACAACGATTTGGGTGGGGAGTTGCCCATGGAGCTGAGCAGAATGGACATGGTGCTGGCTGTTGATCTGTCTTCCAACCACTTTTCTGGAGCCATTCCCATGCAAATTGGAAGTTGCATCGCCCTTGAATATCTAAACCTATCAAGCAACTTGTTGGAAGGATCGCTCCCTGACTCCTTAGGACTTTTACCTAACCTGCGAGCACTCGATGTCTCGTACAACCACATAGTCGGACTGATCCCACACACATTTCTGGGATCTTCTACTCTGAAAACGATCAACTTCTCCTTCAATGATTTCTCTGGGGAAGTGTCGGACGATGGTGCGTTCTCTAATTTGACGGTAGATTCTTTCCTGGGAAACGAAGGCCTATGCGGACTGATAAAGGGCATGAGAACTTGCAGGAAATGGCGTTACTTCCATCTGGTTATTGTGCTGATTCTTCTCTTCCTGGCAATCATGTTCACGATCACGTTTTGTTTATGTGGGCGCCCTTTCACTTCGCGGTCCAAAATCACGAGGAAACTGTCCGTTCTTAGCCGGGGAGATATGGAAGATGATGACGAGGAGCAAGAAAAACTAGAGCACACCACGTATCCAAAAATAACTCATGAAGAACTACTGGAGGCTACAGGAGGGTTCACCCCGTCTAATCTTATCGGCTCGGGACATTTCGGCCATGTTTACAGGGGAGTTCTACGAGACAATACGAGAATCGCCGTCAAGGTGTTGGATTCAGAATCCGCCAGAGAAATTCCCCAGAGCTTCAAGCGAGAATGCCAGATACTAAGACGAACCAGGCACAGGAATCTGATCAGGATCATCACCATTTGCAGCAAACCAGATTTTAAGGCTCTGGTTTTCCCCTTGATGTCGAAGGGAAGCCTCGAGACGTATCTTCATCCGAGTGAAGGGTTGCCCAGCAAATTGGATCTGATGCAGTTAGTAAGTATATGCAGTGACGTGGCCGAGGCTGTGGCCTATCTCCACCACCACTCTCCTGTCGGAGTTGTTCATTGTGATCTAAAACCGAGCAACATACTCCTGGATGATTACATGAAGGCTCTGGTCACCGATTTCGGGATATCAAAACTGTTGAAAGGAGAGGAAGAAAGCGCTGCTTATATATCAGCACTCAATTCAATATCAGTGGACTCTACCAACGGGCTGCTGTGCGGTTCGTTTGGTTACATTGCACCTGGTATGTTTCAGGCAACCTGTTCATGTTAAAATATTAGCTCGTTCCTGCGTGCATTATGATTATGAGTTTCTCGTCAAATTTTCCTGGCTGTCCTTGCAGAGTATGGAACGGGCGAAAGGGCATCGACTCAAGGAGATGTTTACAGCTTCGGGGTACTCATACTGGAAATAGTCACGGGATTACGTCCAACGGACCCTCTGATCAATCACGGGTCGAGCTTGCATGAATGGGCAAAGAGACATCTAGATGACATTATCGAACAAGCTAAAGATAGGTACTGCAGCAGCAGCCCCTTGGCGATGCCAGAGTATATGCCCGTCGAACACGTGCAGCGTGATGTCCTGGTCGAGCTTATCAACCTCGGCCTTATCTGCACCCAGTTTTCACCTTCGATGCGGCCCACCATGCTTGATGTAGCTCAAGAAATGGGAAGATTGAGGGAGTATTTGTCTAGTGAAATGGTGGTCCTTCCATACAAGTGATGAAAGCTGGTCTTAGATCCGTTCAATGCATTCTTTTACATCCTTCAAAATTCAGGGGATGTTCTTGCGTTGTACAATGTTATACTTTCAACGTCGAATAAAGTCGGTTGGATATACTTATCCAAATAAAGTCGGTCAGATATGATTTAGCAGTCGATTCCACATTGCTTCGTGTCAGGTCCCTTAGTCGTCAGCACGAATGGATCAACCCTGACCCAGACCAACGAGAAAATGGAAGCCAGTAGTACCGACCATATTATGACGATGGTCGAAGTCTTGTTCTGCCGCCCCATCAACCCTTTGAGGAATGGATAGACAGGGACGATCACCCACAATGAATAGAAGATTTTCCCGATCAGGGGACCCATTGCTTGCGACCCATTGTTAATCGCGTCGGAAATCCCCGCTACCACTCCCACCAGGTTGATTATCAGAACAGTTGTCGGAGGGATCAGCAGGGTTGTCCATTTGAACGTGTAGAGTCGCCCCCCGAAGTCCTCATCATCTGATGCCTCAGAGACGATGGTGAAGTTGGTGTCTACCCCCGGTAGCTTCTTGAGCAGACCTTGCACAACTGCGCAGAGGTTTGATGAGATACCGCCGATGATCCAGAACTGCTCGTTCCTCCACCATTCCTGGATGCTCACCCCACTCCACTTCATCTCGAGGACCCCCGTCGCACATATTGAGATTATCAGGGCCATGAACAAGAAGCCGGCGAAAGTGCTGATCTGTAGAAGGCAGGATTGGTTTCAGGATAGCATTTTGAAACCCAAGCATGAAGGAAGAAGATTCAAGCTTCGCTGCACGGTAGACTAACCTGCGGCAGGATGAACTTGTCGGTAAGCAAGCAAATGGCCGGAAGAGTGCAGTACGTGAAGAGGGGCAGTGAGGTGAATGGATACATTGTCATGTTAATATAAGCTAATCGCTCGATCCACTTGAGCTTCCCTTCCTTGTAACTATAGCAGACCGGGCTGTGCCGGCTTAGGAAGATCTCGACTGATCCAAGTGCCCACAGCATCGCCTGGTTTAGCCTGTTCGGGAGGTTGATCTGTGCCGATCCTTTAAATGCTGTCCTCTTTGGCATGCAGTAGATAGACCTCCATCCCCGGCAATGCATCCTGAACCCGGTCAGGATGTCCTCCGTGATCGATCCATACATCCAACCCAGCTGCATTCACATACATTCAAGGATCATCAAAACGGTTCTCTTCCTCCAATTTTGGTGCACAGCATGTATATTGTTACCTCTGATCCCCATTCAGTTTTGTCCTCGTAGCTGCAACTGATCACGCGGATGGCCTCCTTCAAGAGTGTGTCAGGGCTTGAGGAAGGAGGCACACCTCCTTGCTCCATCAGGGTCGACGTCACGAAAATTGCGGATGGCCCAAATTTCTTCTCAAAGTTCATCTGTGACATCAAAGGCTCCTTTTCGTTGTCCTTGCCTGGTCGTGCAAGTGAGTTTTTGTTAGAAGAGGATCAAACGAACAAGTCCCACATAAATAGATGTGCTGGATATGATATGCAGGGACCTTGCAGATGAAGGACGTCTCCGTTTTCGCTATGTTTTGAGTACAGTGGAAGCTTCTTGTGACGGCCGAAGCATGGGCAGCAGCTGCAGCTTTCCATTTTCGGACGCTTCGGTCCTTTGGGAGGGTCATATCCATACAAGGCTTGCCGTCTGAAGACACATCCAGTGCCAACATAGACTGGACCTTGGATTCCGTCGAGACCTTTCATATAGATCTGATCAATCATTCACCAAGATGAGGAGATTAAGCATAATTTGTCTATTGGCCTTGGTTAATGAGGAAAAGTAAGATCACGAGCTCACATCAAAGAAGACAGCATTCCTGTTAGTGCAGCGATCTCGCCTATCGGTATCGTCAAATCTCTGGGGGAACTGAACATAGCAAACTTTCTTTCCCACGCGAGGATCCATCAGGAAGCACATTGCCTCTCTGATAGCCTTACTGTTATTTATATACTGATCGTAATCCAAGTTCAACACGAACGGAGCATTTGTGAGCACCCCAGAAACTCGAATCTGAAAGTTTGACGGCATGAAAGGACTTCGATCATGTTATAATTCATAAAATTCAAGGAGCTGATGCAACTCTCAGGCAGATCTAGGATGAAAATGTTACCAGGGCATTCATGGCTCCGGCCTTCTTATGGTCTTGGAAACCAGGCCTCTTCTCACGAGATACATAGACTAGGCGAGGAAGCTCGTTTCCTTCTGCATCAAGATCCAGGCCATTCCCCAGAAAGACCTGAATCATTCCAGGATGATCCTTGGTGTTGTTACCAGGCCATGGCGTCCCATTTTGCATAATCCAGCCTTCTGGGGGAACTTTAGCCGCCTTCGCAACCAATGCATTTATCCGGACCTTGAATTCTTCATATTCCCTCTGCCACAAAGGAACGTGAATGGGTATATGATACTATCAATTTCTACGGATCTCTCAATTTAGCGTAGGAAAGCTAGATCTACGAACCTTCATCGTCCGCCGCTCTTTAACAAAAGTCGGCTGAACTTTGTCTTTTAGGTAGTCAACCTTTAAACTGAAGTAGAGTTCCGGGGTTCTTGGCTCTATAGAGAATTTCTTGCAGAAAGGTACCCATTTACGAGCAAATTCCGCAATTTCTGACAGGGATTCGAAAGTCAGCATGGAGGCTCTGTCATCGGAAAGGTAGCAGGAGATCTTATCGACAGGATAATCCACGGCTAAGATTGACAAGATCGTGTTCGCTGTCAAGAGTGGAGGTTCCTTCATGGGGTCAACAGCGCTGACAAATATATCCACCGGAAACAGCTCAGATGGTTCGCCTTCCCTCTCGTACCTGTTACACATGAGTGTGATTCAGCAATCAGATGGAACTCTTACGTGGTTACCGGTTTCAATTGATCTTTTTTACCTCAGAGCAAGCCTGTCGAGATAAGTCTCGCGGTCGATGGGGAACCATTTGGGGAACTGATCGATGATCCACGATATAGAGAACCAGATCTCGCAGATGACAGCTGTCAGCCAGAGACCAATTGCGTCATGTACCGGATTCAAAATTCGGTAGCGGACAAAGAGAACTAGGAGGATAAGTCGAGCCGCGACTGCCATCCGATAAGGGCTCAACTTGCCCATTGCTATGCACACTTTTCTCGACAGAGGCTGCCTCGTCTCGTCTAACCTGTGAACAATCCAGTCATTGGATGTAAACCGTCTGAACAAGAAGCGAAACATTCCTGAACAAATCAAATGAACATACTCTGCCATGTCCAAATCATTGGCATCATCATGTTCAAGTCCTAAGTTTCCCCGCTTCATTTTCCCGCCATCCGTCCATCCATCTTCTTTCTTCTCGTCCCATCTCTCGCTCCCTGTACAAAACCCAAAACGTCGGATACAGTTAGTGTAGTCACTTTAGTTTCTGCGCTTGAATTATGGTCTGAATCCCTTGTGTTACCTGTTTCGGAAATTGAATAGGGATGTACTCTTTTGGGCAGCAAAGTTTGCTCTCCATACCCGGTAGATGATAATGGAAACTCGCTGCTCACCTGCAAAACAACAAGCCTGCGAACCATTAAACTGTTCAATACAATAGTTGGGAGAAGACAGTGATCGGTCGGGGATCACTCACATGTCGGGATCTGAGGCCCGTCATCCCCGGGGATAGTTGGGAATTGGCATCTTCATCTTCAGGACCTCTTCCTTTTCCATGAAGCACGTATCCATCGAGGTGGTTCTGCTTGTTATTCTCGTCCTCAACCTTGAACTCATGCTCAATGTCGTCGACGTCTTCTTCATCCTCATCCCCCTGCACTCTCGGACTCCCTGAAACAAATCTTCGCCACGTCCCCCTCTGCCTGAGCGTTCACAACTAACTACACTTGGTTTGTTACCTTTCAGACGCTTGTAACGTGTATTGCATTGGGGACAGCTTTGGTTGCCTTCCCTTCTCTCGTACTCGTAACATGGCCTGCACACCGGGAACCCGCACTCGTCGCAAGCAACAAACAGGTCCCCATTCGCCGTGAGGCCGACCTCGTCGCCACATATCTCGCACACCTGACCGTCGAGGCTCTTCAGAGCCTTCGGCTGCACCCAACACCAGCCGAAAACATAACAGATACATTCAGTCCCGTCACTACAATTTCCTACGTGTACATTACCATCACTCATCCTTACCTCTTCGTGGCTGCGAATGACTACAAGCTCATTTCGGTCGTGTGAACCGGCAACCAGTCCGGCCCTGGCTTCCATCGAAGAAAGGCCACAGGGATGCACGTTCAGCAAGCCCACGGCTGATGATATATCTTACCCAGGGAGGTAACAAACAGAGGTCCCAATCAAATGAGAGGAGTTGTTGATATCAGACGTTGTTGTCGACCAGATCGCGGTTGGTCCCATGTTAACAGAGGGGTTTGTGTTGGGGGCTCACTGTCTCGAGGTGGTGGCAAATATTCGATATCTTTCAGCAGCTTTGGATGGAGTTTTGGGACAATTTTTAACAACGAGGTGACGAATTGGGCCAGGACTAATGGGCCTATCTGGATCCGTGCTCGGACAATAGGGCCTAACCCCAATGTGCTAAGTTTTCCAGTAAAAGACAATAGAAAGGAGGAGGGGGGGAAACACGGGGGGGCAGAGGAGAAGGGTTTTGTTCTTCGTCTTCTAGCCACCTCGCTTCATTACCTTTCATCGTCACGGCCGCCTCCCCCCCCCCCCCCCCCCCCCCCCAACGCAGACCCCTTCCCGCCTCCTTCCACCGATTCCCACAGTCTTTGGGCCGTATTCTGTCTAACCCAAGGGAAGAGTCATGCAGCCGGGGGATTCTACGGTGTTGAGCTTTAGACCCGGCGGCAACAGAGGAACCTCCTCCCGATTCCTCACGCCCTCCTCCGCCGCCTTCGCTTTTGGGTCGCTCAATTCTGACCTCCCCGTCTTGCGCCCCCACTCCGGCGGCGCTCCCTCCCTCTCTTTTGGGGTACTCTCTGCACCATAAAGAAAATAAAACAGAATCTTTTTTTTCTTGTCTTCTCTCGTAAAGATTCTTCCTTTTTCAACTTTCATTTTTATTTTTTGTAAATGCTATAGTCGCTGGGATGTCTGGTTTCGTGTGGTAGCATGCGGCGCTAGAACTGTTATAGTCAAGTTATGGTGTTATTAGGATTTGATACACGGTTGGTCAATGCTCGTGCAGGGGGAGAGTTGCTTTATCGACACAGTAAAAGGGTGTGGACCCTGATGGAAATTAAAACGCCCGTTGTCCTTTGATATTGTTTTCCTTTGTGGGTTTCTTTTCTGCGTGAGGGTGGGTTTTTGTTTTTTCTGGTGGGATAGCGAAATTAAAACGCCCATTGTCCTAATTCTTGGTTGGGCGCTTAAGAATGTGCTCCTGCTGTAAATATGGACATACAACGATTTGTAGGCTTTAGGTGGGCATATCAGAGCCTTTGTATGCCCATAAAGGACCTGCACACATTTTGAATCTGAATTGTGATCTCCTTCAGTTCCTCTTATCTGCTTTTATGAGGCTTTTAGCGCGTGTGTGGGTGTTTTTTGGTTACCACTTAGAAAATGCTGTTAACAATGCATTGTAATTTATTTGATATGGGATTTGATTCTTGCCTTGTTAGGCTGGAGATTCAAGATTTGAGAGCCGAGAACGTGTGCGGTACACTCGAAACCAGCTGTTGGAGTTCAGAGAGGTAATGTAGATTCATTTGGACAGTCAGTGAAATGTAAATGAAGTGCTGCAATGAACTTGTAATCGGCTTCCCCATGGGGTGACTTCCTGTGCGTAACCTACTGTCGAGAATAAATGTTGATGATTGTCTTGACAAAATTCATCTTTTTAGTCTTTGTTTGTTGGTATATTGTGATCAGAAGCATCATGCAATGTTGTAATGAACCCCCAGATTGTGGAGCTATATGATGAAATCGTCCATCTGAAGAAGGAAATTGAGACCGAACTGTTTGGCGAAGATCATACGTGGATTCATGGGGAGAGCAACGTAAGATTTATTCTTGGATCTCTTCTTCTTTTATTCTCCATATTTGAACTTCTATTCCATTTCTGCTGCAAATTGATAGCTGAGATTATGATGCTGATGGTATTCGAGTGTTAAGTCAATTTACATGATTTGTTTTTATGGTGCTTCATACTTTGAATTGGATTCTCATTTTAACTCTTGATTCAGTTTCCATTCACAATATTTTTGCTCACAATTCCAGGCGGCTAATCAGTCTCAGAGAAGTTATTCAGAGACAGACAATCGTGATTGGCGTGACCGCTCTTCTCAGGTACTTGCATCTGGAGATGGCAGGTCTTGGGAAAAGATCCGTGAAAATCGAGACAATGATGGTCGCCAGGACCAGCTTCACTCTCAGTTTACGGGCATGCGGATCTCATCACAGCAGGTGCTCTATAATTGCAGTACAGTGAGATCATTCACACGCCCCTTGTTTTGGAAAATTCTTTCTGATTTTTGTGTAGTATCTTTCTTTGATGATCATTCACATGCCTCTTGTTTTGGAAAATTCTTGCTGATTTTGGTTGAGCAATATCTTTCTTTGATTTGGTGTTCCAAGCAATGTAGTATGTTTGATAATTGTGGCATTACAAAATAATCATCTCTTCCTTTATTATGATAAATTGCTATGGTTTGTCAAATTTTTTCGTATTTCCCACAGTGTCACGCGGAATTCATGCTAATTAAAATAGATCTCGGGGATTGTTCCATGTAATTTGGGAATGTAATCAAATTGAAATTGCTCACCATGGAAATGGACAAGCATGTTATGGTATTAATGTTCCTTGACATTGCTGTTGTTTTACAATCAGAGCGGACCCACTCCAGCCCTCCTGAAGGCTGAGGTAGCTTGGTCAGCCAGAAGAGGGAACCTTTCAGATAAAGAACGTGTACTAAAAACCGTGAAAGGGTAACGTTAATGGCTCCATTTTTCGTTTTTTAACCAAGTATCAACCTGTGTACCAAAAACGCACCATTAAAGGTTACCCATGGCTTCTCCATCTCTCATGTTATCAGGTGTATTAAAATTATGTCATCATCTTTGCAGGATACTAAACAAGTTGACACCAGAGAAGTTTGATGTTCTGAAGGGCCAATTGATTGACTCTGGCATCACAACAGCCGATATTCTTAAGGTTTTGCTTTTGTTTTGGTAGCATATTCGAGATATTCCTTTTGGTTATAATATTGATTTTGTTGTTGAAAACATGCTGGCTTTTGATGCAGGGGGTTATCCAGTTGATTTTTGAGAAAGCTGTACTTGAACCAACATTCTGTCCCATGTACGCCCTTCTCTGTTCAGATCTCAACGAGAAGCTACCTCCATTTCCATCCGAGGAGCCTGGTGGGAAGGACATCACATTCAAGCGCATCCTTCTGAACAACTGCCAGGAGGCATTTGAAGGGGCGGACAAACTTAGAGAAGAGGTGACACAGATGATTTCTCCTGAACTAGAGCTTGAGCGGAGAGACAAAGAGCGACTGGTAAAACTCCGTACCTTAGGCAATATTCGTCTGATTGGAGAGTTGCTGAAGCAGAAAATGGTACCCGAGAAGATTGTCCACCACATTGTTCAGGTCTGATCACTTCAATTGTCTAATGTTCTGTATAGCCTCATGTGGTTCTTAACCATTTAAAATGTTGCTAACCGGTTATTGTTACTTGAGCCAGGAGCTGTTGGGCCCTGATAATAGCATCTGTCCTGCTGAGGAGAATGTCGAGGCGATCTGTCAGTTTTTCAAGACAATTGGAAAGCAGCTAGATGAGGGGCCTAAATCAAAACGGATGAATGATGTATATTTCAGTCGTCTGAAGGACTTGACGAACAACCTTGAGCTAGCATCCAGGTTGAGATTCATGGTGAAGGATGCCATTGACTTGCGTACTAATAATTGGGTTCCAAGACGTGAGGAAGTAAGAATCACCTTTTGAGATTCATATTCGCCTGTCCTGCCCTCTATTCCTCTGCTTTATGTTATGAACCTGAGCTATTGCAACAAAATAGATAGGCGCAAAGTGCTTTATGAATATGGGGAAAGGCTTAGATGCTGTTTGGCTGTTTGATCCGTAGGATAAGACAAAAGTAAATACTATCTTGATTGCTGCATGCTTGATTGCCCGGAGTTCTTTAATTTGGTTCTTTTTGTGTTCAAATTTCCTGATTTTTATCTTTTGGTTACTGTTCTTCTGTAGATAAAAGCCAAGACTATCACTGAAATTCATTCAGAGGCAGAAAAAAATCTTGGCTTGCGTCCAGGAGCCACAGCAAGCATCCGAAATAGCCGTGCTGTTGTTTCTGGGGCTCCTGGAAGCACTAGTCCGATTAGCTACCCGGGTAACCGACCAGGTGCTGGTGGAATGATGCCTGGAATGCCAGGACCCAGGAAGATGCCCGGAATGCCTAGAATGGACGACGACCACTGGGAATTTCCCAGGACTAAGTCTATGCCTAGGGGTAATGGTTCAGGAATTCAGCCTTCTAGCCGAGTTCCATCCCCTGCAGTTGGCAGGTCACCCTCGCTAAACCCGAGGTTGCTACCTCAGGGTGCAGGTGGCCGCCTCAGTGGCAGGACCAGTGCCTTCTTGCAGGGAAGCAACCCTTCTGCTGCCATGGAATCTCCATCTGAAGTAGCCCTTGCACCAGTGAGATCTGAACCTGCAGTCAAGAAGCCTACAATCACATCTGTAAAGCCAAATCCAGCGGATCTGAAGAAAAAGACTGTCTCACTTCTTGAGGAATACTTCACCGTGAGAATCTTGGATGAAGCATCGCAATGTGTGGAGGAACTGAATGCTCCTTATTACCATCCTGAATTAGTCAAGGAAGCTGTGTCACTCTCGTTGGAGAAAAGCCCACCTTTCGTTGAACCCGTCAGTAAGCTGATAGATCATCTCTTTGCCAAGGAAGTTATTTCATCTGAAGATATAGGCACCGGCTGTTTGCTTTACGCATCTGGGTTAGGCGACCTTGGCATCGACCTGCCTAAGGCACCGCACAACTTTGGCTGCATCATTGGAAAGCTAGTTTTGTTCGGAGGGCTGGATTTCAAGGTGGTGAAGGAGATCATTAGCAAGGTGGAGGACGACAGATTTCAGAAGGCCATATTTGATGCCGCAGTTGGAGTCATCACGTCTGATCAGTCCGGCGAAGCTATACTTACTTCCCAAGCACCAGATATAGAGGGGTGCAAGGGTCTACTCCAGTGAGCTTTTTATACACCGTTCTTATGAGATCATGAGCTGCTCAGACAATCCTTTTGCAGAGGCATTTTCGGTTTTGGTTTTATAAGCAAATTTTGAGGACAATTGTTCACTGTTGAGGCTTAAGCAACTTGTACTGCCACCAGCTACCTCCTCCATCTTTTTTTGGAGCTGTACATTCTTTTTAAAGCAGGTTATAATCTGTCATCTTGTTGGTTGAAAGATTGGCTTTTCATTTTGTTAATCTTGTCTGAAAAGGGAAGATCAGTGATGAATGAAGTGATATAATTGGTTGTACAGATTTAGCGTCCTGGGGTTACTGCTAGCATAAGAAATAATCGAATCATGCCAGGAAATCCTGGGGCCTATATCATGCTGGCCGACCCGGCACCGGAGGACTGATGCCTGGTATGCCTGGAAACAGGAAGATGACTGGGGCGCCCGGGATGGATGAGAATTGGGAATTTCCCAGGACTCGGTCTATGCCGAGAAGCGATAATCCAGGGATGCAGAATTCTGGGCGTTTACGGTCAGCCTCAGTTGGAAGGTCGCCTTCTCTGAATGCTAGGTTGTTACCTCAGGGCAGTGGTGGCATCATTGGAGGAAGGCCAAGTGCCCTTTTGCAAGGGAGCGGCGGCCTCTTTTCTCGTCCTTCCAGCTTTGTTTCACCTGCTGAATCCCCTTGGCCAAATTTGTGGACCACCAAAAAGCCTTCCAAAATCTCCTGCGCCTGTTCCTGAGAAACCAGTAGGGCCAGCTGCCAAACTTAATATGGATGATCTGAGGAAAACCATTGCCCTGCTGGAGGAATACTTTGGTATTTTAATGTTGGACGAAGCCTTTGCAGTGCATAGTGGAGCTAAATACCCCAGGCTACCATCCTGAAGCTGCGAAGGAAGCCATCGCTCTTGCGCTGGAGAAAAGTCCACCTCGCATCAAACCTGTTGGGGAACTACTGGAATTTCTACCGATGAAGAAAACTTTGTCTTCAGGAGAAGTCAGGAAAGGATTCGGAAATACCAAATGCTTGTCTTCAGCCCAGATGCTCTGTTGTCTTCTGCATTGGCATTTACAATCATTGATAGGAAAAAAAGCAAAACCGGACAGCCGAAATGGAGAAATTAAGTGGTATTAACCCGAAGAGATCATCCCGGAGTCATACATTACAGATTTCCATTAATGATGGCAACGTAATCAAAACTGTTGTCTGAGAAGCCCATCATGACAAGTAGAGTGGGCACCTTTACTCGTCGAAGAATTCCCTGCAATTGACGAACACTATCACGTACAAGGTGTAGATTATCCCAGGGATGTAACCCAGAACCGTGAGCAGAATGCATATCCAAAACTGCACCTGTAAAAGGAATGCATATCAAAGCTTTTTTTTTTTTTTATCACCGGAACAAGAAGAGATAGAATGTACACTGCAGCAGCCGTGCCTGAAGCAAAAGCCGAGAGGGAAACAGGGCGGGCAACAACAAAAAAAAAAAAGCTGAGAAGGGAGGGGGGGGGGGAAGAAGGATGGCAATTCACCTTAGATTGTAATTAAGCTAAATTCATCACATGGACGGCATCCTGGGCGACGAGAAACAAATTAGGCCAAATTCATCCGACTTGGCTTTCGGATGTTGAATGTCCAGAAATCCCCCTTAGATTGTAATTAGGCTAAATTCATCACATTGACTGGGGAAAACAGACACCTTCCACGATCCATCTTCATAAGTCTCCAGAAAAGGAAGAAGAGGAGATGCCGAACTTGATCTCAAACAGGAGGACGAAGAAAAAACTTTGATGCTATTCTGGATTACAGACAGAGTTAGCCAACGGGACTCAACTGCAGCCCAAATATTTGTTGGGTATTTTGGGCATAAATATATAGAAGCGAAAAGCGTATATTTTTATTTTTAAAAATCAACTAAGACATATATTTAAGACATAAGAGGATCTAAACTAAATCTTCTCATGATGTTTTGATGTCAATACCAAGATTTTCTCTTTATCTTCTTGAATCTCTTTGCTCCTAGAATCTTTTGACATAAGTGTGTTTTCTTCTTTTCACACAATGAGAAAGCTTTTCTTTTTCATTTTCATGGACATAAACTCACGACCATCAGTGTAAGTCATATCCTTAAAATGCAAAGCATAATTTTTCTCTAACATTTGACCCACACTCAGCAAACTTTGTCTGATTTCAGGGACAAATAAAACATCTTATATATATTTGATACCTATCATTGTCTTTACGACAACTTTACCTCTGCCTTTGACATCTATGAATTCTCCATTCTCAATCATCACTTTTGATTTGCTAGCTTTGTCCAGCATCCGAAAACTGCTCAAATCTGGCGTCATGTGATTTGTACAACGACTGTCTATCAATCAAGTATGATCTCGTACCTTTGTCGAGAAACACGTAGTAACAACCAATTGATCATCTTCTTCTTCATTTGTTATTGTTACTCTTGAGAAACTTCATTGTTTGGGCATACTTTCTCTACACGGCCAAGTTGTTTCCATGACCTGTATTGTACATTTGGTCTAAAGAAACAACGATTTTCAAGATGATTATCTTTCTTATAGTGAGGGCATGGAGAAAATTTTCTTCTCCTTGACTTATCTTCTTGTCTAGCACCTTCAACACTCTTTTCTTATTTTTCATCTTTATGATTTGCATCATCTTCTTGTCGTATCAACCTTCTCTATTCTTGAGCTTGAAATGCATGGATGAGCTCAGTCAATGAGATCTTTGACAAATCTTTGGAGTCTTCAGATGATATCTTTGACTCAAATCTTTCTAGCAAACTCACCAGCACTTTCTCCACAATTCTGCTATCTGGTAATTCCTCTCCAAGAAGCCGAATTTTGTTGACGATCGCCAAAAGTTCAACAGCGTACTCTTTGTCGGTCTCACTTTCTTTCATCCGCAGACGCTCGAATTCTCTCTTCAAATTCATAATCTACATACGATACGTTCTGTTGCTGCCCATAAACTCCTCCTGCAACTTGTCCCACGCATCCTTAGGAGTCTCACAAACCATAATTCTTATGAAAATCACATCTGAGATCGATAAAAAATATAAGACAAGGCCTTTGGAGGCTTCGTTGACTCCTCATGGGTCGAATTTGATTCAAGGTCGGATTATTACCTAGAGGTGTTGGATCTTTGTCAGCTTCAACCGACTGCCACAAGCCAAGACGTCTGAGACGTGTTTTCATCTTCACGGTCCACAATTGATAGTTTTCGCCGTCGAAGATCGGAAGCATAAGAGATGACGAACCGTTGGAAGCCATAATAACTATCAAACCTCGCTCATGAATATACGAAAGCGAAAATACTATATTTTTGTTTTTTAAAATCGACTTACATTCTTCGAAACACATATATTTATAACCTAAAAGATCTAAACTAAATCGTCTAAAAATACAATAAGATATTATTTTTAACAAAAAATCTAAATTAAATAATAACAACAAAATATTATGATACCAATATCAACACCGGAAAACATCATATCTTCTGAGTTTGATGCCCACCTCTCCCCAATTAATCGGCATCCATCTCATTTCTGAAGCTAATCCATCTCATCAAAGAGTATGTAGATAGAAAAATATCAAAATGTGTCCTATGCGCGTGGGATTAGGAAAAGATTCGGATGCCAATATACCGCCAGAGCAAGAACATTAAGCCCACATTATGTGCATACGGGCAAATGTAACAGAGCACAACATCAAGCTCACGAGAGAAGTTGTAGTAGATACATCACATGGCCCCCTGCCCTCCTCAAAATTAGCATCTTTGCTGAATTTGTAAACCAGGTTATTAAATACGGTTTCATGGACGGAGACGAACTTTCATTGGCTAACTGCACTTGTTTTATCACGTTTTGGCTGTGGGGTCGCACATTGGGGTGGTACTACACATATCTGCAACCCCAATCAGCTGTACTAAGATTTCGACAGCAAGCAGGAAGTAGAAGATGCAATTTCCTCTCCGACACTCAGCTGTAACCCGGAGTTCTTGTTCACTTTCTCGCCCTAACTGTAAGGGAAGAGCTCTTGCTTGGGAGATGAGAAATGATTTTTCCCTTTTTAGGATGGGAGAGCCAAGCTCATCATTTGTTTTTACAGCACGGGAGGGAGATGACTGGCATTCCAAGGAAGTCCTTTTTGAGGATGGAAATGATAACTAATGAGTGATCCCTGTTGCTAGCAGTCGAGTGATTTTAGGGCCATACTCCCTCCAACAGCAGAGTTCTTATCTTTCCCATTTACCACATCGGACTAATCACATTATCCTTTTTATGCTTTTCTATTCATCAGATGGTTCGACACTGACTGGGGTCATCAAAGCCAATGATGCTGGATGGACTCGGCATCATTATTTTTCATAAAGAAGAAAGCAACGGCAGAGTCTCTGCTGGCATGATGATTGATAGAGTTGCTTGGTTGGCACTAAAGCAACGATTCCTTTTTCATCATTGGATCAAAAGATCCTGACCAAAGTGTTTTGAGCCCGAAACTGTTAAGGTTGAGAGGGTGGTGGCATTTTATTACATTGGCTTGAGAAAGATGTTTGTCTGTAAGTCCCAAAATCACTCTAAACCCTTTAAGTGAGGGTTAATATGTTCTGACAGACATGGATCACTACGACATTTAATGTGCAAAAGAAGTGTCCCCCCCACCCACATGAATTCAATTTAAGAAAAAAAAAAATCAAAGCCCAAGAATTTGATTTTGCTTTTCTTGTTGTGGATGGGTGACCCCGGTTGCAGTGCCATGACCCAGCAATAGTCTCCAAGTCATCAGACAGGGAACACACTTGAAGATATTTTCCTTTGAACAAATGCAGAAACCCCGGAAGGTTGAAAGAATCTTCCTCTTGTCTACTCGTATTGAGTGGGTGGGGGCACCATCCATATATTAAGAGCCTGAGTCTCACCCTATTAAAGAAAAATGATAACACAAACACAAAAAGGCTCATTCATGGAAAAGGGAGAGCCTGAATTTTGTTTTCTTTCCTGTGAAAAAAGCTTGAAAGATTGAATGGAGAGGCACCAACATCACACTATGAAAATCTACCAAACCCCAAAATCAATATCAATCCCTTTGGTGAAGTTAGAACCCAGCAAGAGGGATCTCCTTTTGTGCTAAAAAAAAGTTCCAAGTCTTGTTTGCCTCTTTCACCCGAGAAAAAGTCCAGTCCTTTTCACTGCTCCAAACCCAACAAGAAAAGATCACAGGAAAATTCAACAGACCCACCCAAAAAACCTTTCGCTCACATGTTTGCATGATGTAAGGGGTGGGTGGTGCCTGTGCCACCAGTTCAGTGGGGGACAAAAAGGGTTTATTTAATCCTCCCCACCCCCCACCACCACCATCATCCTGGTGTGGAGGGTCTTTTTCGGGTTGTTTCCTTTTGAAAAATTTTCGGGTGGGAATGAATTTATACATTGGACTGTTTTGCTTCAGTAGCAACCCAAGACAAAAACGTGAGCCCTCCTCTCTCTTCCCATTCCTTTATCCTCAATCCTAAGCCCTTCTCTCTTGGTTTTGGTTGGTTGGTATTTGCTTTCTATATCGGCATTTCTTCGAGTGCTGAAGCAATGGCGGTTCCCGGGCTCTCCAGTTCAGAGTTTCTGGGGTGAACCCCCGCGTTTCAGTTTCAGTTTCAGTCCTGGTTTTTCAGACAACAGTTGTCTAGATGGGCATTGGTAACCTCGGCTGTTGTTGTTGTGTGCTGGTCCTGACCATTTTCATCCTGCCTCTTCCTCCGGTCTCCTCTCAGCAACCAAACACAGATGAATTCTACCTCTCTGATTTCTTCACAAAGATGGGGATTTCTTCTCCCGCCGGCGGCTTTCGGACATCGGTCTGCTCCTGGAGAGGAGTTTCCTGCGATGACAGACAGGAGAATGTCATTAAGTTGATTGTTCCTGGTTTGGGACTCGCAGGTCCAATCCCTGATAATACTGTCGGAAAGCTCAGCAAGCTCCAGGAGTTGGACCTTAGCAAGAATGTCATTACCGCTCTTCCTTCGGATTTCTGGAGCTTGGGATCCCTGAAAAGCCTCAACCTTTCGGGGAACCGCATTTCCGGGGCTCTCTCTAATAATGTCGTTAACTTTGGGTTGCTTGAAAACATCGATCTTTCTGACAACAATTTTTCCGGTGAGATTCCAGCTGCCATTGGGTCACTTGAGACTCTCCGAGTCCTTAGGCTCAACAACAATGGGTTTCAAGGGACTGTTCCCCCCGGCATTCTGAATTGCTGGTCCTTGGTTTTGTTGGATTTATCAGCGAATCTGCTGACAGGGTCTCTCCCGGATGGGTTTGGGGCTGCATTCCCTTATCTGAGGATTTTGAACCTAGCAGACAATCAGTTTCACGGCCGCAGCATGGACTTAGGGGAGCTGAAATCAATCCTGGTCCTGAACATCTCCGGTAATGCTTTCCAGGGGTCAGTGATTGGTGCATTCCATGATACTGTGGAAGTTCTTGACCTTAGCAGGAACCAGTTTCGGGGCCACATTTCTCAGGTACACTTCAATTTGACTGATGGATGGTCTCGTCTGGCTTATCTCGACTTAGCTGAGAATGAACTGAGTGGAGACATCTTGCATAGTTTCGGCAAAGCTCAGAATCTCAGATACCTCAATCTCGCCCACAATAGGTTTAACAGGCAAGAATTCCCACCGATCAGAGGTCTGTCCAGTTTAGAATATCTCAACCTGTCAAGAACATCTCTGACGGGTCGGATCCCCAGCGAGATAACACGGTTGGGTAGTCTGGAGACGCTTGATCTTTCCGACAATCATCTCATCGGAGAAGTACCCTTTCTGCGTGGCAGAAACCTCAAAGTCATTGATGTTTCCAGGAATAATCTGACTGGAGAGATCCCGATGTCGTTGTTGGAGAGGCTCCCTTTGATGGAGAAGTACAACTTCTCTTACAACAACCTTACTCTCTGCGCCGAAGGGTTATCCATCGAGACCCTCCGGAAGGCTTTCTTTGGGTCTACAGATACTTGTCCCGTTGCAGCTGACCCGAGGATGTTCAAAAGAAGATCTGACAAGAACAAGGGGCTGAAGCTCGCTCTCGTGTTGTCCCTATCGATGATCTGTCTGCTTGCCGGGTTGCTGTTTCTGGCTTTCGGTTGCAGAAGGAGAACCCAACTTTGGACTGTCAAGCAATCCTCTTTCAGGGAGGAGGAACAGGTTTCTGGCCCCTTCTCGTTTAAGACAGATTCGACCACTTGGGTTGCGGATGTCAAGCAGGCGAATTCTGTGCCAGTCATTATTTTTGAGAAGCCTCTGTTGAACATCACATTTGCAGACCTCTTGTCTGCGACTTCAAATTTTGATCGAGGAACGCTTTTAGCCGAGGGCAAGTTTGGGCCTGTGTACAGGGGATTCCTACCAGGCGGCATCCATGTAGCTGTTAAGGTGTTGGTTCATGGCTCCACGCTGATGGATCACGAGGCCGCCCGGGAGCTCGAGTACCTGGGCGGAATCAAGCACCCTAACCTAGTGCCGCTCACAGGATACTGCTTGGCTGGTGACCAGAGGATTGCCATTTACGATTACATGGAGAATGGAAACTTGCAGAATTTACTTCATGACTTGCCATTAGGTGTTCAGGCGACAGATGATTGGAGCACGGATACATGGGAGGATGATGAAAACAATAACGGGATCCAGAATGTTGGTTCAGAAAGGTTGTTAACGACTTGGAGATTCCGTCACAAGATCGCACTCGGGACGGCTCGTGGCCTGGCATTCTTACATCACGGATGTTTCCCTTCCATAGTACACAGAGACGTGAAGGCGAGCAGCATTTACCTCGACCATAATATGGAGCCGAGGTTATCCGACTTTGGGCTAGCTAAGGTCTTCGGAAGTGGAGTCGATGAGGAAATTGCTCGCGGATCCCCAGGATATTCTCCGCCGGAATTCTCACGCCCGGGGGATGAGTGCCCGACCACCAAATCCGACGTATATTGCTTCGGGGTCATACTTTTCCAGTTGGTCACGGGGAAGAAGCCCATCAGGGACGATTATCTGGACGAGAAAGATGGGAACCTGGTGAGTTGGGTCAGAGGATTGGTAAGAAAGAACCAAGGGTCTATGGCCATCGATCCGAAAATCCGAGACACAGGCCCCGACGAACAGATGGAGGAAGCCTTGAAGATAGGTTACCTGTGCACGGCGGACCTCCCCTCGAAACGTCCGGGGATGCAGCAGGTGGTCGGGCTTCTCAAGGACATCGAGCCTTTGTCGTCGAGTTAGTAACTGGCTAGCTTGGATAAGACAGATTGTTAGTTTCTCAAGCTCCTTACTTTGTCTTCACCCACTTTAAATTTCTATCTCGTTGATTAGTTCTTTTGTCAAAGCTGATTTTAACTCTTTGTACAGAAATCATCCCATCTGTGTTCTTTTGAAATTCCCTGTTATTAACTTTTAATTCCAATGTTGGCTGGTGTTTTTGTTTTGATAGTTTCATGTGCCCGATGCTTCATTGGGCTAACAGATAGGCGGTTAGTTCACAGAAAAACGAGGTTTGGCGTTTGGACCACAATCTCTTTTGGTCGCAGGTTGGATAGTTTTGACGTCTGTGGTTTTGGTTCCGACAACAGCGGTTCTCGGGATGACTCTTGGCTTCTGCTTGTCGGTAGCAGCTCTCTGGTTTAAACTACAAGAACACTCAAGACTGTTGTTGTTCGCAATGTAGTGCATTCTAATCAGAACACTATAGCCAGGAAATCAATCTCCTCCATGCGACATCAACCTATCAAGACTAGGGAATCTAATTTCGGGCAGGAAAGAATGCATGTCGCGCCCCATTTTCCTTGGTCGTCCAAACGGAATGCACAGAAGCATCGGATACTCCACTCGGCAACACAATCCTCCGACTCATCCCAGAAAGCTTCAACTTTGAGACAAAACTCCATCACCAAAGTAAAATAAACAAAACTTTGTTTTTTTTTCAAATTACAGTCTGTTGAAGGAGAGAAAGAGGAATAGGTTGGGATGGAAGATGTCGGATGAGGAGCAGCACTTCGAGGCGAAGGCGGATGTGGGGGGCGTCCAAGACTTATGCGGGTTCCCATGTTAATCGCACGGACAATCAATCAGCTAGTAAATATCTCCAAGGACAAATGGGTGTCAGACTATCCATTTATACATTATCTGCATGCCGGAGATAGTCATCGGCACAATATTTGACATCACGTGGAAGTAGACGCCGTTCCTTCGATATCGTAATTTCTGCCTGGAGTGAGTTGATCAATATGGACTGGACTGACTGCCTGAAACATGATTTGTTTGATGGAGAGCTATAGTTCGTTATTCTGGAATTTCTCGTTGAGCATCTAAATTGCAGGGACATCATTATGTGCAGAGCTTTGCTGTTCTAGTTAGTAAGAATTAAGCATCTGTGCAGAAAAATGTTAATAATTGTCTTGATTGCCTAGGAACAAATGAATCTAGAACCTTGGGAGTGATAATCTCGTGGTTTTGAGTTCACTCAGACAAAATTAACATTTATGTTCAGATTCTAATTCTATATCATGGGTTGCTGATCACCAGGCGTGTCTCCTGATTGAGAGCGGCGGCACCAAGGATGACCTGAGACTTCCCACCAATGAAAACCTGCTTGGCCAGGTATATCTCGTCAGGATGCTCATCCCCAAATGCTTGTGTTCCTGGACTCCTTTTCTGCTAACACTTCCCTCCTATTTTTGACAGACATTTTCAATAGATTAAAGATGGGTTTGCCGAAGGAAAGGATCTCCTGGTGTCTGTCATGTTGGTGATGGGAGAGGAACAGATCTGTGCACTCAAAGATATTGGTCTTAAGAACTAAGACCATCAATCGTCGCTAAATCGAGCAACACTAGCAGCTACTACTTATGCCTAATATTTTGCTCCCATATGATGTGGTTGCGATTACGAGATCTCGTCAAGAAAAAAACGAGAATTAAACAGCAGGAGATGGTTATTCTCTAGCATATTCTCATACATTAATGCAAACAGCCTTCGGACGATGTACCCATCCAATTCATGATCTGTCAATTTTTCTGGGCTCAACGGATATCGGTGACCCAAACTATTCTCCGTCCTGGTTGTACCATCCACAACTGGGATAGATTGGTTCGGCTTATGAGGAACTTTTGCCGCTTACATTTACGGCAGTGCTGCCATGGATGTAGGAGCCAAATCCCCAGACAGTAATAACCAAAGAAAGTATCTTGAAGCCGCTCATAGGATCGTGCAACAAAATAACGGCGGCTATGCTGGTGAGTGGCACCCTGACTGCATTGAGGACGCCGGCCAGAACAGTTGAAGACAGGAAGAGCACCGCAGTTGCTCCCAATACCCCGAGCTGAAAAGTGATTGCTCCCCAGACCAACACTAGACAATATGAGGTCTTGCTGCCATCAAAGCTCCTAGCCTCATTTACCATCCCCTGGAAATCCTTGTTTATGGTGACTCCGATTGTGGTAAATATAAAACCGAATAGCGAAACCATCACCTGTTGCTCCAACACCAGATGAAACGATCCACGCCCTAGTAACTTGATGAAGAGCAACTCCGAGAGAGCGAATATTAGCCCGTGGAGAGCAGACCCCAAAATATCCCACATGAAGCCCATGATGTATTGGCTACTAGAGACGTTGCCATATCGGTCGGAACTCGAGTCCAATGCGATTATTGCCATAGCAGCCGTAATTATTACTATCCCATTGACCATGGAAGCATTCAGCTTGTTCTTCACGATGAAGTACCCGAATAGTGCCGAGAAAACCAAGGATGACGACGCCAGGAGAGATGCAGTCGACGCAGGCAGATACGCATACGCGTACGCATACATAAGGTTGTCCGCAGCACTTAAAAAGCCCAAAATCACGTAGGAAAGAGCAAGCTTCAACGTCAGAGGAGTAGGTGACGTCTTACGGAAGAAGTACATAGGGATCAACACCAGAGCAGTTAAGGGCCATCCAGCTACTGCCACCCATGATATTATCCACTTGCTCTTTCCTCCGTTGGAGAAATAGACTCGAGAAAGGAGGCTTGAAGCAGGGAAAGCGACGAGCATTCCCGCGCTCCCGAGGAGGAGGAGAATCCAATGCGAGATGGGCTTCCGGTTGTATGCCTCGATTGCCGCTGCTCTGGC
This sequence comes from Melastoma candidum, assembly GCA_023653495.1. Lineage (NCBI taxonomy): Eukaryota > Viridiplantae > Streptophyta > Magnoliopsida > Myrtales > Melastomataceae > Melastoma > Melastoma candidum. The sequence continues at coordinate 11,823,455 of CM042882.1, read as the reverse complement.
TTTCAGAACTTGGTCCACGAGTGAAGAAGAAGAAGAAGAAGAAGATGGCTTTCTTGACTCAGCTCTTGTCCTGGAACCATCCTCCTCCATTGACAGGAAAACCTTCCTAAAAGATTTGGCAAAAGTCAGTGCTATTGCAACCCTAATTCAAATTTACTGGGCTGATCAACCTGGCAGGTAGTGTAGATTGCCTCCCTGATTCCCTCTATCCTCCTGCTCTAAGTTCTCTAAAGATAATCATCAATCAATCTATCTCAGACAGACAGCATAACGCACAACAGCCTTTCAGATGCATCGAGGAAAGAACAAAAATTTCTGGGTTCATAGCAAAATCACCACAAAACAAGAACTAGAAGGAACGAAAGATCTCATTTTGCCCACCTCTGAAGTTGCAGGGAATGCCAAGTTTTTCCCTTGTCCGAACGCAAACAAAATCGTTTGGTTGGCTTATAATAATAGCCAGAGTTGCCCGTTTCTGATTACCCTTTTGCTTTACTAGTAACGTTATAAAAAAAAATTCGGGAAAATACTCAAATTACTTTAAAAAAAAAAAAGAAAGGAGGTGGTTTCCATATGTAAAAACCTCCCACAAAGAACCTCACGCAACAATCCCAAATTACCAAAAATGAAAAACAGCTGTGATTGTCAACATACGACCCTTCATCAACCCAAATTTCCCCACCCAGAAAAAAATAAAAATTATGTTTGGCCTGCACGCACGCTGGCGCAGGATTCCTAGTGGTCCGGTTTGTTCAACGAGAAGGATTGGGCATACATTCTCCACGTCAAATCTCTACGGAGGTACGCCAACCGAGTTTAGATCAAAGTACCTAACAACTTCCATCTCTGGACCAGCATGAGGACTTTTCCTCCTTTTGTTATCCTTTGTTCGGAGACCACGTCATTGATTTGTTACATAGACAATTTACATATTCAGACGTATCCAATGCCTGTATCTGAACATCTTCTAAGTTGCTAGTTTCCTAACAAAAAAGAGCTTGGACCTGAGCAGTTTCGTCCTGTTCCCATGATCATCACATTCTTTGACCACCCAATTAATGCATCAAAGAGAGATAGCCAGTCATTTCCACTACCAACCCCTCTCCATCCCCTTATCTGATGGGGCGTGGCCGAAACAGGGAATCAGTGGTTGGACACAAGGAGAAAAAGAAACAGATTAATTTTTTTTATACATCGCGAAGCATTTTTCATGCCAGTGTCAGAGGCTGAATTCGGGAGATGAGACGCGCGGGAAGTCCAACTGCTCCCTGGCATTGGAGAGCTCGGACTCGCTGTGGTCTGAAGGCCATCCTCGTTCTTGCTATCTTCCTTCCCTTTGGCGGCAGAGATGCATTCCTTGAATCTGAAGTGGCTCGTGAGATGGTCCCGCAGCTTGCATGAACGAGTATATCACCGATGGCCCCACACTTCGAAATCCATTCCTTACCAGGTCCCTGCTAATAACTTCTGGGATTTTACCGGAACCTGACGAGGATATCTGAACCGGCTAATTATTGGCTTGTTGTTCACAAAGCTCCAGATATATTTGTCAAATGAACCGAACTCTTCTACTACCTGAAAAAAAAGAGTTGAATTCATCTCACGTTAATTAGGATACAGTTCAGTTTCTTTCATAATGTTGGTAGGAACTTCTTCAGATGAAGGATAGATAACCAAGTGAGGAGGCATCTGATAACGTTGCATTCAATAGTGAATAATCTATACATAGAAGGGAGCTTTTTGCAGAAGAATTTGTGCTTGGCAACTCATGCAAATTTACAGAGACCAGGACCACAAAGGCAACCACTTCCAGTATTAGCCAATGGTTACAATGATAAGATTATTAAGCAAGATTTTATTGCATGTCAGACGGAAAGATCCAACTCGAGGCATGGTCCCCTATTCATCCACATACATTGGACATGTTGAGACAGGTAAACTAATGAAGACAATGATAAAAAAATTCCCACTCGCAAAAGAGAGAATCTAAGAGTTTTTGTAACAGCTGGCAGGATTAGCTTTTGCCGAGCAGACTTTTCTCACCTCAGAGCAACACCTAATTCGACCAAATAATCACGCGTGAAACCAACACAGGAATTACCTTGGTTACTTGACAGGCATTTTCGATGATGGCGCGTAACTTAGGTTCTGACAGAAGGGCACTTGCAGGACTACCTGGGAGTGCCATCTTTTTCACACTTAACTTTGAGACAGCTATAAGATCGAAGTCTGTGAATACTTCCCTGCAGAAAACAATGCATTATGCACCATGATAATAACCCGAAACAAGCTATCCTTAAGATATTGTCAGTTGACTGAAACATATATTACTGTCTCGGAACAACACCTGAAAGTGTGCCTTTTGCTTAAAATGGAAGGCCATGTCAGTTCAGCTAAAGCACCTGAGAGGACAAGAAGCTCGAACAATTTCCTGTTCATTGTGGAGAGTAGTGAAAGTTACCAAACGGATCAAACAATTATTTATTTAAAAATTAGGGGAGAGGATAAAACTGAGTGCATACTTATCATCATGAACAGGGACTCCCCATTCTTCATCATGGAATGCAGCATAACAGGAATCTGATCAAAGAACTGAAAAACTAATTAGCATCATATCACCAAACCAGCAACTTCGCATGGCTAATTGCTGTCTTCAAGTTCAAAATGAAGCAAATAAGGTATGTCTTTTGTCTGAAAGGCTCATTAGAAATTCGAAGAACTTCATGCAGAGCTCGATGATTATACTATCACCAAAATAATAATTTTCCTAATTTCCCACAAGGAAAGCATGTTAACAACTGTCCAGTTAGTAGTATTAATACAAAACCAACTAGAAATGGCATTCATGCAGTGTTGCTGAGAATGGGTAAAACTATAAATCCAGTCACATTTTTTGTATATAAGTCAAGCAGCCTCAATTGCTTAACATAGCACGAGTGCAAGAAATTAATATAGGAACGCGCACACGTGTGAAACACATAATATCACAGGAACCAAATAAATTTAGCATTAATAGCCAGCCTGTAGTCGGGGTAACCCAAACACATTTTTTCTTCGGGGCAGGGATTGACGACAGAGGTGAATCCAAGCTTCCATCTGAAACTGAACTTTTAGATTTACAAAAGCTAGGTTTCCTCCTACTAGCTGGACTGCTTGATCTCATAAGCCTGCCGGTGCTTGCTCGGCTTCGAAAGGGCTCAGTTGATGCATCAGATGAACAAGATGCACTCAAAGACAAATTGGACTGTAACAACTTCTCATGTCTGGGAAGCACAGAAGAAACCTTGGCAGTAACAGGAGAAAGTTGATTAACCTTCTTCTTTCCTTCAGGAGATTTTACCTCCCCCAGCGATTTCAAAGCTCCGGGCAAACTTTCCGGTTTCTGCAAGGGCTTTGATCCAGGCTTCCGGGGGCTTGGTAACCCTGCTTTGTTCCCAGTAGGACCTAAAACCGCCCTCGTCTCCAAATCAGCTACTTTCACAGACCTCTCTCTTGGCACTCCAGACATGACTGAAAGCTACCAATTACCCTCTCCAGTCCCCCAGAAATTACTCAAGAAACACAGCCTATTTCCCAGAAAGGAGAGGAAGCCTCCTCCCTCTCACCAATTACACAGAACCACCAACATTATCAATCAAGACTCAACCTCCCAGCCAATTATGGAAGAGGACCAATAATCAAACCCCAGAACTTGCAGACCCAGATCTTCAGCCTGAATCCCCCAAGATTCAAACTTTCCCGCGGAACTCACCAAGGGGAACAGAAGCACGACTTACCCTAAAACGCCCCAACAAGACAATCTCTCTTCATAAACTCAGCTATATAAATAACACACCGGATCAGCAGTGAACATATGAGATTCCTTACAGCATTGAAGGGAAAAAGAAACCGGGGTGAGGAGAGGGGGGAGTTGGGATCTTACAAACAACTCTGAGGAGTGGTTCCACTTTCAGTTCCAGCTGGGTTAGTTAGTCAGAGATCGGAGGCTGAGTTGGTGTGGTCTCGGGTTTGAACTGGGTGACTTACATTAATAAAGCTGACAACTTCCCCTGAGCCAAATTTCGATTCTTTTTCCACACGCATTTCTCCCAATGCGTGAGAAAACCAACAAAATGGCCAGCCTCTTCTTTTGCGTAATTGCAGTCCCTGCCGATGTTTTTCGCCGGGAGAAAAAAAGGAAACTAACTTTCCAACGCCAATAGAGAAAGAGAGAGGGAAACTGTCCGTTTCCGACAAGAGAGTAAATAAAAGACAGTGTTTTGTCTGCAAGAGTGCGTACAGAACGAGCTGTCCGGTTGCCCACAAGGTTTCGCTCATCTCAACCTCCCTACCGTAGGGGTCGAATTATTATCAATTTTTATATGAGGGCAAAACAACGGGAGAGCGTGATGTCGTTATGATGATGGCGATCCGCGAGTCATTATTGTTTGTTCTTTGTCTTTTTATCAAGGAAATAGTTGGGGGGGAAGTTGGAATTCGCAATGGATTAGGCTCGGGCCCATGAAAATAGGACACCCACATCCTCGACATTTCAACTACTGGGTCCAAACCATCGTTTGGCTAAAGCTCTCTGACGACGAACGTCCTGTCCGAGGCGGTGCAGTGAGATTCGTTACTACAAAAATATTTCACCAAATAATATAATAATTTTTAAAATTTATTAAATAATGTCTCAAATTCGGTATTACAAATATCGATTTTGATTTACAAAAAATTCGGCATTTCTAACATCAAGTTAGGAAAATTATTTGATGAAAATTGAAAAGTGTCGTCATATTTCGAGAAATATTTTTTCGACGAACGTATTCTGGAACAAAACTCAATGACGAAAAATGCAGAATGAAGTGGCGCGAGGCTTTGCCTGAACATAGAATAGTTTTATTTCTACCTTCTAAGGAAAGCCTACAACACAACGCATTCTAGAAGCGGCTATGGTATTTCTGCATAGTATGAAACCATTTCTTAGGAAGAAAGCGGGATTTCGGACTTCGTAAGGTCATACGGACTATTTCATAAATAACGAATGTTCTCCCTAATATCATAATTATAGGTACTTTAAAAATAGACTGTACATTTAAATTTTACAATCCCAGATTAATTTTTATTCCACGTCTACAGAAAATAAATAGAGTTTTACGGTAATTCTTGAAATCAAAATTATCCTAACTATATGTCTTTAAATATTTATCAAATGCACCACGGTGGAGATACATTCTCCCCAAAAATACGTCGGAAGTGATGCATGGAACATGAGAGCCCGAGCAATATTTAGAATGTGACGATGTTTCCGCTCGACCCGTCCATTCTGTTGTGGTGTCACTATGCAAGAAGTTTGATGTAAAATTCCATTTGCTGAAAAGAAATCCAGCAATTCTCGAGATAAGAACTATGTCCCGTTGTCACTTCTGACCACCTTAATTGTGCGATCAAATTGATTCTTGACAAGCATGTAGAAATTAATGAGACAACGCCTTGCTTCCGACTTCTCAGGTAATAGATATAGCCAAACACCACGACTGAAATCATCAACTATCGTTAAGAAATAATTTGCTCCACAAGTAGATTTGATTTTATAAGGTCCCCACAAGTCACAATGAACAAACTGAAAAAGATAATCTGCTTTATTCTTGCTCAAATCAAAAGGAGAGCGAGTATGCTTTGCTTTTAGACAAATATCACACTCCTCACTTCTTTTATGTGCTGAAACTGAATTAACACCATGTAGCTTTATCGAGCGAGATGGATGACCGAGCCGTTTATGCCATATATCTTCAGAGCCCTCCAAGACTGTTTGACAGACGAGCAGATCGGCAACCACCTTGCGTAGATAATACACCCCCCTATCAGTTCACCCATTCCAAGTATCCTCCTCGAAGTGCGGTCCTGTATCAAACAATTCATTTCTGCAGATAATCGTGCGATTGAAATTAAATTGCAATTAAATGTGGGCACATAGAGCACTTCCAAAAGTTGAATGGAAGGTGCTATTAAGACTTTCCCAATTCGAGTGGCATTTATTTTGCCCCGGTTTGGAATATAAACGATCACGTCACCTTGAATGGGTGAAGATTCGGAAAAATTCTTTAGACTTGCTGTCATGTGCCTTAATGCCCCGGTGTCTAAAATCCATTCACTCTGTAAATTAACAAAGTCATTACCAACAAGTCGATCGATGTCGTTTAAATATGAACCGATTAGATTTAGTAATCCTTGGAATTGATCATCTGGCAACGCCTCCAATTGCTCGGTACCAGAGCTCCCTCCTGTCTGTACAGCATGAGCTCGTTCTAGCGTTTTTTGAAATGATGAGCCCCTTCCTCGTTGCGCTCCTTCACGTGAAGATCCACCTTGCCTCCATTGTCCACTGGGCTTCCGTCCTTTTCCCCATGAGTCTTGACCTCCTTGATCTCCCCAAAACCTAGGCGGATAACCATTTAGAGCCCAACAGTTGCCTTTCAAGTTACCCATCTTACCACAATGGTAGCACAAGGGCTTTGTGCCCGACCTCCCAAACGATTTTGTATCTAAAATTTGTTGTTTCATCACTTCATCTACACTGACTGGCCCTCCGCCCCTTACAAGAAAAGCTGTAGCTCCTTGTTTCGACTCCTGTGATCGTGTCACAATCTTTTGACGTTCCTCGTGCACAACCATTTGATAGATCTTGTTCAAAGTCGGCATTGGTTCGACGCTTAAGATGTTAGATAGAACCATATTGAATTATGAGGTGAGACCCATAAGAAACTGAAAAATCTTCTCACCTCATCAATATAAAATTCCAGCTCATCCCATAATTGCTTTAATCCTCCGTAACATTCTCGAACACTTTTTCCTTCTTGTTTGAGGAGACATATGTCAGACTTTATTTGATAAATGCGAGCCAGATTTTCCTCGGAATAACGCTCTTTGAGATCATCCCATAATTCCTTCGCATCTACAGCACATGCCACAGTTGACTGGAGATCCTTCACCATAGTATTGCATATCCAGGCTATGAGTGTGGAATTGCACTTATCCCATCTACAGCACATGCCACAGTTGACTGGAGATCCTTCACCATAGTATTGCATATCCAGGCTATGAGTGTGGAATTGCACTTATCCCATCTTTCCCGCATAAAATCCCCTTCATCTGGTTTCTTTAAAGTACCATCAATGAAAGGTAATTTTTCCTTTGCTCTTAGTGCAATCAACATCCCGCGAGACCACGTCAAGTAGTTGTCACCATTGAGATTGCACGGAATTAGAATGTTACCCGGACCATCTAACGATTCTAGTCGATACACTGCAGGTATCTCCATCTTGTCGGTTACCCCATCTTGCTTTTCGATGATCTTCGACCTCTCAACATCCTTTCTCGGACTCCTATCTGCATTCAACATCCTCGGACATCAACGTTCGACAACCTCAATCATCCTAGGAAAGCATACGTTCTGATACCATGATAAATTTTGGAGCATCTCAGATTAATTCTTATTCCACGTCTACAGAAAATAAATAGGGTTTTACAATAATTCTTGAAATCAAAACTATCCTAATAAAGTGAATCAAGACTAGAAAATAAATAATTAATTGCGACAATTATTTAGACTAATAATTAGATTACTAAATTATAGAATCCATAATAATAATCAACGAAATTGTTTTGCATAAAAGTACAATTACTTCATGAAAATATCCGTTGTGTGTGTGGCACTTTAACCTCCTCAAATGCAATCTTCGAATCTGATGCTTACGGAAATAGCCCTACGTCGCACTTTAGCCGCGTACAATGCAATCTCCGAATCGGTTGGGGTGACACGTGAAGGATCTGGAGAAGGATGAGAACTCGAAGTTCCATAACATGACCCTGCAGAAGATTGATGCCCGGTTGAACGGGCTATTGGCTGAAGCCTCTTCCGAGGAGGATTTCAATGGAAAGGCTGGCCAATCTGTTTTTCTTAGGCTTCCAGGAATCAGCTCCAAGAGGGTTGGCTTGTTTGGACTTGGTCAATCTGCTTCAAATGCTACTGCCTTCAAAAGCCTTGGCGAGGCAGTTGCAGCTGCTGCTAAAACTGCTCGGGCTAGTGCTCTCACAGTTCTCCTTGCCTCTTTGGAGTGTTTATCTGCTGAATCAAAACGTAATGCTGCCTTTGGCAATTGCGACTGCTATATTTTTGTCTCAAAATTTCTTAATCGACATACATTATTTAGATTCTAGTAACTTGGGATCCCTGCAGGAACCGTGCTTGGAGACGTGACGACAACAGATATAAGCTGGGATAAAAGGAGTGAGTCCTCAAATATGTTGACACTCTTGGATTCGGCAACGACCCTGAAATCGAAAAGAAGCTTAAGTATGCAGGGTATCTATCCTCATCATCTTTGGAAGAGAGCTTGTCAATTCCCCTGCCAATCAGCTGACCCCCGACATTTAACTCTCCAACCATGATTACCTGCTTCTCTTCATCTCCCATCAACAGATTTGCTGGGAATATCAGCATTTCCGTCTTTATTATTCTTCAGTTATCTTTTGGTGGCTCTAGTTTCCTCGTAATAACTTTCAGATTCGTTTGGTGTTTCAACACCTTTTACTTATGCCTGTCTATTGGGAAATAATACAACGCCAGATAAATAAGGTCTGAGCCAAATGCATATGAAATGTTGAGAACCTTCACCTAATTGCTAGCTTTTAAGTAAAGAGAACCTCGATACAAAATCTTTACATGGTATCAGAACTAGATTCGTCCCGTCGACATTGAAATTAGTCGTAAAGGGACTCACTTTCTACCGCAGTTCTAGGTGCAGCAAAAGCAATTGTTCGGATTAAGCCCCCTGGCATTTGAGGTATTTCCATTTATGTAGCTTCTTTTTAGTTTACGTGAACTTTTTATTTATTCTCTGAACTATTAATTGGATAATTAATAAAAGAAACCCCAAGATATTCAAAAAATGCACCCCATCCCGATCGAGTTACGTGGTCCGAATTCATTGCACTTTAATAAATTTTTTACCGAATCTCACTTAGCCATCTGAAAATGCCCTTGAATATCACTTGATTGTTTAAATTTCCTCGAAATTTTTTCTACATAAAGAATGAAATTACTCGATCCCGAGGATCTATCCCTTGGTCGGAAGTTGACTTTCTCGAACGTAACTTTTACTTGATACAACTTATTTACCGGCGACGAAGTTACGTTATCCGTTCCTTGATGCTTGCTTCATTAATCAGAGTAAGAACTTACGGCTATTGCTATATACATTGTAAGTGGAGAGGTACCATCGCCGGTACTTCGTGGGAGAAGTTGAAGATCGTGGTTGAAATCTAGAAATCGTCAGGATAGTGGGTAACCGCGAAAGGTCGGAGGTAAAACTTCAAGATTCTTCCATCATAATAACCTGGGGACAAATAGCTAACAGAGTTCTTGATCGGAGTCCAAAATCTTACGTGTAAATAACATTTTTTTGGCATTTGCCATTGCTTCCAGATTACTATGTGAATCACTAGGTCACCATCTTTTTGGCGTGAAAACTATGTGCATACTGTCGACGAAGTGGACAGACACTACGGAAGAGGCAAACGAAAAATCAAGCAGAGATCACTGGTAAATCTACTCACTGCGAGCATTACAAGTAATGCTGGAAGAGCAACAAAACGCCCTCCAAAATCTGGACACAACAAAAATAACTTCACTTTCTACATCTAGACACTGAAAAGAACCGCCTCGTGGATCGAGGGGACTCGAAATGAACCAACTACCTCACAGTATAATAAAGAACAGAACAACATCAGACTCGGTCTTTCTCCATTTTCTTGTTGGGGGGGGGGGGGGGGTGGGATGTGAGTGTTGTTCGAACAGACAACATCGGGATCAGTCTTTCACTTGGGGGGGGGTGAGTGTTTGTTCGGGTGTGCGACCCCGACGGCGACCTTAGCTACATCAATGGCGGAGGCCTCAGGCTTCTTCTTGGTTAACAGGGTGAAGTAGCCAATGACTGCAGCCATGGCGACCCCGCCTACGGTCATCCTCAATGGGCTTTTGGGCATGGAGCGCCTCTGGTGCAGCACCTCTTGCCCGAGCCTCGCAGCCTGATCCGCTCCTGCCATTGCCAAATCAATCTCCTAACTTCCGTGGAAAAGGTAATCAGTTTTTCTTTTTCAGCCTCGTTTGCGTTTCAAGTGGGCGGCGGGGGAACTTGGAATACGTTAGTCGTTAATATAAGGGAGGGAAGGAAGACACCACGTCTGAGGATGGCAGCACATTTTGGGGGCGATATTCAATGGGCGTCTGCCACGTGGCCCTGTTGACCCGAAAGGGTCTTTTCTTTTGGACGAGGTTGTCCGCCTTTACGACAATTAGGGATGTTCGTTCATTCGGACGAAAATGGATATGGGGGTGGGTGGGGATGGAGGGTGATGCATTTGTCCCGCGGTTTGTCGATTACGTTTTATTTTAAAAAAAGTTATTGTAGTGTTAATAATAACTTCTCTTCAAAATTCCAAAGCCCCGCCCCCCCCCCCCCCCCCCCTGTTAATTATCACAAGCCTTTTTTTTTTTGTCACGAAAACCGGTTCTTTTCAAATTGTAATTATTTAGTCTATGATTTGATTTTTCTTAGAAAAATAGGATTTATGTATATGTATGTTTTTTCCGTTTTATAATATTAAGACTTCAATTTAAATTTTTTAGTTTTTTTTAATTAAAAAATGTTTTTGTGTTTGATTTGACGTAGAGATTCAAAACGATTAAGCCCAAAAACAACTTCGGCGTTGTCTCTGAGTTTCTTGTTGCTGGGGGGTTTCTTCATCAAAGCAACAGTAGCTGTGGTTGCAAACGCGGCTGAGTCTCCAACTGTAGGAGGATGGATAGCTTGATTGATGATGCTTCAAGATGATGAGGCGAATTTTGCATCGAAGCACCACCGGCCGGTTAGGCAAGAACTATGCACAAATCCTGTCGTGGGTTATCATAATGTGTTTGGTTCGCGGGACCCTCGTATTATGCCTTTAATTTTGATACATATTCAGGGTGTGAATACACCGACGGCGCAAAGCGAAAGCCTCGGGAGCATGTCGAATTGAAATTTAATGAAAAATGAGGAGACAGAGAATTTATGTGGTTCGGTTAATCGCCCTACGTCCACACGGAGGGGGGAGAATAATATTTCACCTATAACGATGAAGTACAAACTTTAATTGAGACTTTCTCTAACCCCATTGATCTACTCAAGTACAAGATTCGCTTCCTCGGTAAGAAAAAATTTCGAAAGTATTTTCCGCGATTTCTAACACATACCCTTTCTTTACCGCCGCACACTTTACAATCGTGTATCCTAACAAACTCCACCTTAGGCCGAAGAGTCCATAGAATATATGGGGAATTTTCACTTCATATACTAGACTCCCCGAGACTAATTATAAATGTCCTCCATTCTTTTTCTCCGGGCTCCAATGAACCTAGTCAACGGAACTTCCAAGCCCATCCGTGATAGATTTGATTACCCAAATCTTTTTGGTGCTTCTTCGCGCTCGTGACCTATTACCCTACTTCTCCGATGACTGAACACTCATTTTGAAATATTCAAGACGCCTTCTAGAAGAACCAACAGTGGTAATAACAATGACACCTATAAGATACAAACTCTTCAATCGACTCCCAGTCATCTGCAACCGCAGTGACACATCTCATAACATAAAAACCCTTCAATTGACTCCCAGTCATCCGTAACCGCCTTCCTCGGCAAACATTCAGGGCTCCACCTGAAGTAGAAAATTTTGCACCTTTTAGTTTCTAAAACAATCACGAAAATAATATTTCTCGTGATGTCAGGTACATGTTGGAAACCTGCCAACTCTCTCACAGCTCTATCTTTCATTATGAGCCGATCAGTTCTCCACACACTTGTGACCGTTGTCCAAGCATCCCTCTCCACCTGTGGTGGAACAATATGCAGTGAATTGAACATCGCTCTATGAGGACCCATGTGAAAAACATACTCCATGAGTTGAAAATCCAATCCTCGTCTAAATGGTCCTCTCCGACTCGGTTTCAAAAGCCTGCACCTCGCTAGCCAAGAACAAATCTTCATCACTGATATCACCGTCGCTGGTATATACAGCAACCTTCGTTGACGTTTGCAATCCTTTATCCTTCCCAGTCAGCTTGCAGTTTTTCTTTGTGTCCTTTTCTTGCCGGAAGCGACCGTACACCACCGCTACCTTTAGATATAGTCTTGCCTATTGTTAATGCCTCCACCATGGGTCGCCCTGCTTCATCCGTTAACTTCTTTATTAATCAAATCCTTTGAAGGGTAGATCGTACCCCATCAATAATGAGAATACTTCTCTAATACAAGAACTTCTCCCTAAAGCTCTGGTATGAAGCTGATAGTGAACATAATAGCATCATCGGTCTTGTCACCGATCTTCTCTAAAGCCAAATATGCAGACAACCAATTATCCATGTATGATTTAACGGACATAGCAACTGTCATTTTGACCATGAAGATCCTCTGTCTGAAAAGAAGTTTGTTGATCAGAGTCCTAGTCATGTACAGACTCTCCAACCTACTCCAAAGCCTGGGCCACTGTCGTTCTCCTTGAGTACGGTTTGCCATAACCTTATTAAACAAACACAGTTGAATATCTGATAACGCTTTAGCATCCATCTCCTCCCACTGGTCAGAAGATCAACATCGAAGCGGTTCTTCGACGATCGACAAGAGCCTTCGCCAATCCACTTTGTATCAATAGCGCCTTCATCTTGAATTGCTACAAGCCGAAATTCATGCTCCCATCCAATTTTCCCAATCTCGAAATTGCCACACGCCATTGATCTCGAATCTGCACAATCAGGTTGTGATGCCAATTGTTGGCGTACGTGGAAGCCCTCAGGAGCTTGTCGAATCGGATTCGGTTCTCGACCGAAAGTTAACAAAAAATGAGGGAGACAAATAATTTACGTGGTTCGGTCAATCGACCTACATCCACGGATCGAGAAGAAGATTTCACCATAACGATAGAGTACAAAACTTTAGGTTGAGACCCTATCTAACCCCCTCGACCTACCCAGAGTACAAGATCTCGCTTTCCCGCTAAGAAAAAAACATTCTCAATACACACGCTTTCTTTACCATCGCTCAGCATATTCCTCCTCAACGCTCTCAGAATTTGCTCTATGTTGGTCTTTTTTATTCTCTTCATATAGTGACATATTTACAGTACACCTAAGATATCCGAATTCATAAAACATAATTTTCTATAACAACGGGTAACTTATTTTGTGGATATAATAAAATATCATATAATATATATCCCTAAGAGATAGTATTCTTTTACCTTCCGTATATTTCAAGAGCGAATCAAATATTCTCCAAACCGCAATATCTTCGAGTTTAGGCCACAAATCTAATAAAAGACATGGCATTCTGTTTGTGTAGGAAACACGTCGCGCTATAACGGGGGGATTTAAAGTGTTGAATATGGTCATCAATAAACAAAGTAAATAAAAGACAGTAAAAAAGATTCATCTAATACGAAGAAAGAATACTTACAGCCATCTTGCAACACTTTTCACGATATCTAACAGTTCTGACAATCAAGCAGCCCTTTTAGGTCATAGGATGATTTTTTCTGTGTGTTCAATTTGACTGAGGATGATTATTTATAGACGACAACCTAAATAACCGTCATCCTAAAACACGTGCTTATTCTACTGAAACTAACTATCGACTCCTTATATCTTCGGTGACTTCTCTAGAACAGTCTCATCCCCTTCGGTGTAACCAGAACACCTTCCTTCGACAGGCTTCGACAATAGTATCGATTTCAAGTGCTTCGATGAGGTTCTTCGACATAGCTCCCATCGACTGTTGGTGGATAATAACGCCTCTTCGATACAAATTCATCATCGACGTTCCAATCTTCGAAGCTCTCATTTTTCGAGGCCCAACCTTTGAAGCCCAAGACGACGTTCATTATGTAAACACATTCGCATGCCTATTAATAGGGTAGTTGAGCCGACGACTTATACGTGGCGAATGGTTTGTAAATTATTCGTGTAAACCGGTAGTTGGACGTCAGATGGGAGGACATTTCGAATATGTCCTTGGTCATACACGGTTAGCTTGCAACTCAAGTAGTTTAATTTCAATTTTTTAAAGACTAAGACTTAAACCCTTCACGTTCTTAGCAGTTTGTGATATCCCCCACATTCGATTTTCTAAGCCCATCTCAGTCCTCCATTGACTTAAAACAAAAGTAATTGACGAAGTCGGCATATGCCCCAAAATGATATTGAATTTTATACGCACATGGTCTTTTTTTTTAACTTCTAGGAGAAGGTACCCTTTGGCCTTATAACTATTAAATAACCTTATCACTTCCCCTTCTACCAAGTGATCGGGAGGGATATAAAACCATCACAGCCCAAACACATTTGATTTGTGGTAAAGAAAGGGTAAGAATGGGGAGAACACCACCATGGCCATCACCACGAGCACCACACCACGAGCACCACCGCCACCACCACCACCATGAGCATCACAGCCGTCACCACCACCATGAGCACCACACACCACGCGAGCATCATGGCCACTGCCACGACCAACCTCCTGTTGTTATTTGCCCCTCCACCGCCGCCGCCACCAATTATGTGTCCCCCGCCCACCACCGCCAATTAGTGTGTCCACCACCACCCCCGCCAATTATGTTTCCTTCCACCTCCCGTTTTCTATCCATGCCCGCCGCGGCGCGAGGTCCCTGCTAAGGAACCGACCTCCTTTCCCTTTTCCATGATCATTTGGTCGTCGGTTGGGTGCAACGTGTGTGGTACTTCTTCCTCCGTTGGTTATTGTTTTCCTTTTGTTCGGGATGTAACTTTCATTTCCTGTGTACTGCAATAAATTACTCTTTGTGGGTTTTGCTGTCCCTCTCATTAAGAGTATTGGTTGTAAATTCAAAATGTGATAATGAATAAAATTTGTGCTGAAAATCCTCCCAGTTTTCTAAGTGTGACCATATTCATCGCCGAAAGATGAAAAACCCTAAGGAAGTCTCTAAATAAAAGTTACCTCACGTCTCATCGATTCGTTACGCAAATTATTAACAGGAAAGTTGTCTAATGCCCCGATCCAACCTCAGATCCAATCCTCAGGCCATGATGATGCCGATCCAAGTGACAGATACGATCCATCGAGCGATCTGCAGTGCGGAAGCGGAGCCCTCTTCGCAAGCAGCGATCCATAAAGCTGCCGCTGCTGGCTCGTTGACTGGTGCGGCGGCTGGCCCTTTCGACCCGTGGTGCTGTGACAGAACGATGACCTTGACCTTCTGCCCCTTTTGGCAGTGCCCCTCTGCCCCGCTTACGAAGTAGAATGGCCCCGGAGTGCTCGAGGGTCATCTTCGTGTTCCCGTCCTTGTAGGTGGCTATTGGCCTCCGGGTGTTGCATTCATCGTAATCTTGTTTCGTCACCTCCAGCACCGAGTCCGACTTCCGGTTGTACTTCCAAACTTCCCAGCAACACAAACAAGGAAACTGTCAGACAAATCGAGCGCCAAATTCAACACATAGGAGTCCCGACAGTGGCGTTACAAGCTTACCGAGATAGGACATCTCCGACGAGGAATTGTTTGCAGTGAGCCGCATTGGCAGTACACTGAAGACAAAGAGGGCAGTTTCCAGGAAGCGTCCTCCCCTCCTACCTCTAATTCCCACCCTTGCAATGGCAACACCCACGATACGAGAACCACTGCGGCTACTACCATTAACTTCACCATCTTTAGGGAATCGGAATCGCGAGAAGACAGCCGCAAAATTGCCTACTAATTTGAATTTTTAGGATTTTTAATAGGCCATCTTTGTTTAGAGAGTAACGCTAATGACTTCTTGAGCCAATATATTTCTAATTGTCAATATGTTGATTTAATCAATCTCCTATCCAGAGAGAGACGGCAGTAGTTAGCAGTGCAGCGATCTTGCATCACGTCGAGACGAAATTACTGTCAAAGGAAGCCCATTTCATGGCCTGCTTGCGAAAAGGAAAGGCCCAAACGACTTGTCCGGAAAAAGGCATCGAAGTCGCCGTCGTCACCCATCATCACCTTTCCTTTTGTAGCATTTGGTGATCCTCCCCATCCGGAGTCTGCCTTTTACTTTTTTGTCCTCCCCCCTCCCTCTCCTGTTTAGAAAAAGAGGCAAGGCACAGACAAGCGGATAGATAATAATAGATAGGACCAAGGAATGAGAAGAAAATTAAAAAAAAAAAAAAAATATATATATATATATATATATATATATATAAACCATTCTCCCCTTTTGAATTCCACCCCCCTTCCCTTTCCCTCCCACCCCCATAAAAAAATGCCTCCCCCCGGGTTTGTTTGTTTGTATGTCCTTCTGGGTCGGTCAGATGTTTTCCAAATTCCCACCACCAGGGAAGGAAGGAAAAACAACAACAGTGCAGAGGGACAGGGCAGGCAGGTGGGTGAAATTGGAAGTGGAAGTGGAAGTGGAAGGGGGAAGGGGAAGGGATGCGCTGCACCTCCCCCCACCCCCCACCATTTCCTTCCCACAATCTTCCCTTTCTCTCCTCAGCCCCCCTCATCGTTTTTCCGTCTTTTTATTGCTCTGTCCCCCTCTCCCGTCCCTTCCCTCTCCCCCACCCCACCCCCCCCCCCTCTCTTCCATCAATTGACGCCATGCCAACGTCATAATTACCCCTTTATTTAACCCTATCCCTGCAACCCCATCTGATTCTGATGGTGCCATGAAGAAGGCCAAGGGTAAAGGGATCGACGCGGTGCCGGATTCGTTTCCTGTTCCGGAGGATCCTCGTATTAGGTTTAGGCATCAGGGTCTCCTTCAGGACTACAGGGATCTGCTAAAGGTGGGGGGGCTCGAGGCAGTTTTGCTTTGTGTGATATCTGGGTCACGTGATTCTGGATGACTTTTTGTGTTGTGGGTATGATCTGGGTTTTGTGTCGGTATTGGACTTTTCCCTTTGTTGTCTTCGTGTGATATTTCTCTGCCTTGGGTTGATACCATATTATGTTGTTTATCATGATCTGTTGGATTCTGCTTCTGGGTGGTGTATTCTGGAATTGTTTGTTTTGTTGGAACTTGGGCTCGGGTTCCTGCAGAAGTTTTGTTGGAACTTGGGTTCTTGGGATGACATGCTCGACTGGTACCGTCTGTATCTTGAGCAGAGTTGTTCAATCAGCCCTTTCAATTGGAATCGCTGCTTGTTGCTAGAAATGCCGGAACATTTCGAAAGTCAATAGCCCTATTAGCGTCGTGCTCTGTCGGAGATTCTTTTGTTTTGACACTTGGTACAGTTGGTAGCAGGCTGTGGTTCTTCTTCTCCATGCAGTTTTTTACCTATGTATTTTGTTAGACATCCGGGTTTGGAATGTATGCCTTTTTGTGGTCCGGGTTGATGTCATCGGGTTAGCAATGTTTTGCAGGAGACAGATGCGACGAGAAAGAAGATAGAGATCCTCAAACAGCGGAAACTCACCCTTTTGACCGAAGTCCAGTATGATTTCAAGTTCATTGTTTTGAACCAGATAAGTGTTTCTTGGTAGGAGAGTGTGGACTTACTAATTTTGTTCGCAGGTTCCTGAGGCGTCGGTACCAGAATTTTGTGGATAACCGGATCTCCAAGCCTCTACAATCAAGGCATACCGTTAAGCCGAAGAAAACTACAAAGAGGAAGGATCCTAGGACAAAGGCTCCTGTTTCTGGTTCTATTGCGACTAAGAAGCAGAAGCCCAGCAATATGAGGAGGCAGGCTGTGCCTCCTGCAAATTCGAAGGAAAAGAAAATCAGCAAGAAGGACGATGTATCGCTGTACAGTTCTTCAATGAGTGTGGACTTGGACCAGATCGATATATTAGACAGCAGAAGGGAGGTGGCATCGATGAAGTCACACCCTGCATATGAATTACCGCAGAAACAAATGCTATTCTGGGAAGCAGATGCAAACTTACGAAACCCTGTGCCCGTTTTCGACCTCAATCAAATCTCGGTAGGCCTCCATTAGCACAAATTATGACCAAGGCGTATCATTTATTTCTCTTTCACCAATCTCGTTGGTTAACTCGGGATTGTTCACCTTGCAGGCAGAGGAATTGCCGACAAGCAGTGATCAACCGAGAATCGAGGCGGCTTACAAAGTTCTGAGTGGTGGTAATGGGATCAATGATCACAGGAACGAGATCAATCTGGGAGTTCCTAGGAATAGGACTAATATGAAGGGACATAACAAGGTAGAGAAGAGAAGGATATCATGGCAAGATCAAGTGGCCCTTAGAGTATGAGCTTTTGTAAATATCAGGTCACCATCAGGAGGGTAAAATACATGTTTTGGTTGCCTTTCAAAACTATGGCCATCCTAGTTCCTCCTCAAGTCTTTTTATAAAGAACAATAGCCCCTTGGGGGCATGGCAAATACAGAATGATTTCATTCTGTTGAGATGGCAGAATTCACCTCTAAATTTATAAGTTAAGATAATCTACCAAATTAAATATGGTCTTACCGCAGTGATTCAGTTCAACCCTCCTAACTATAGCACTCTCCGGGCGCATAGGATCAAACATAATGTAACATCTTGACTTCAGTATGTATGGAGTAGTCTTGCCAATGCCTCCTTACATGCCAATAATCTTCCCAGACCTTAAATACAATCGCCAAATAAGAACCTTTCCCATGTTTCAGAGGGTTAAAAGTAATTGTCCGTAACTGAATCTAAAGTAAACATTAAAAACACCCAAGCCAGACGAACTGGAACAGCTTATCATTACCGGAGCATCCTTGCCGGTTTCAAACAGCTCATTCCGTGTTGTTGGACCTCCCCAGCTCCAGTAGCTGAGCCAAGTGTTTCTTCCCTTTCTCGTGACTAGCATAAACCACTGGTGAATCAGAACCTTTCCGACACATTCCACACCAATACTTATATCTCCTCTTCCTACATGCCGCTTTCATGGCGTCCCCTGTGACAGTAGCCTTCGTACCGTGGGATGGCACTGACCACTTGACAATGGTATTCCTTGTAGCCTTCTTAAAGTAGGCTTCCCCAGATGGTCCAGTGCCTGCCTTGTGTACGTAATGGGTCACTGTCTGCTCATCCTTGGCAAGGCGGACTTCAATCTCCTCACCTCTTATTCGAGCTTCTTCCGACTCCTCGTCCTTAGTAAGCCAGTCTCTATCTCCTCGCCTCTTATCTGAGCTTCCATCAACCAATGTTTCTTTCCCTGGAGATGGTCATTAAGACACTTTTCACTCGTCACACTAACTTCACAAAGACGACACACCCCATCTACCCTTTGGTTTCTTTGCAAGATGGGCTATGGCAGAATCAGTGCTGATGAGGGTCGCAGATTTCCACTCCGCTTTTCCTTATTAGCTCCCAAGAGAATAGGATCCGGCTTTGGCTGCAACAAAACATCAGACAGGCTATAAGAATTACAATTCAAACATTCTCATAGAGGGCAATCACGTGAGGAGCATTATCAATTGTTAATCTCAATTAAACATTCTAGAAATGCATGACGGGTTCTATGTCATTGTAAGTAGTCGATTGGCTAAGGTATTAAATTAAACGCGAGTGTTTAGCAAGAGAAATTCTGGGCCACATATCTCGGTTTCATTTGTGATCAACGACCCAAAATACATACCCAAAGCACACGAGTCTCTTTAGAAAGGTAGTTGTGGAAATATATCAGGCGAAGGCTTGCGAACGAAACAGTTACCGAGCGACAAGGGTTACCATGCGACGAGGATTGCTAGGCAAACACAACGTGATCAAGTGACAGTCAACTGGGCGAGCGAGGAAAATCAATGGCTGTCATGGGAAGATTTCAGACGATTTCAAGACATGGAAAGGAATTGGCAAGTTCAAGCATTCCGGCGTTCTTCCGATCTTGTGCTCCTGCGATCTTGTTATAAGGCATCGACGATGACATTCGTAAGTGCTTCTGCTTAGGGTGTCGTTCCGTTGTATTCCCCCTTTTTTTTCATACGACAACCACAAACTCCGAATTAGTTGCTTATAGGGCCAAAGATTTCTAACGTGCTCGAATCCGGCTTGTCCAGCAGTCACTTCTGGATCAAACAATGAGCATTGGTGATGCGAAGAGGCCTCCTGCCACATCCTCGACTTGGTAACTCAGAGAAACTCAACTATCACTGATCAACATAGGGGAAACCTTTTAGTTTCTACCTACAAGCCGTCTCGTTCGGAGGCAAAATCAGCAAGCACAAGTGAACAGATTAAAGAAGAACACTAACCAGCACTATCACTCGATCCTTATCCGACATCAGAGGATTAATATCGGAAGCACAATTATCTGGCGGTCCGATGCAAATCGCTTGTCAGAACATCAAAGTGCCCACCATCTCGGATACACCAGATCTGGAAACCTAATCCATCCCCCGATATCATCAGTTCTAGCATCTCGTAGCATCATCTCCCTCTCAAACATCATCTCCTTCCTCATCCTTGCTTTCTCTCTGCGTCTCCTTAAATCCAAGAGCTCTTTCCTAATTTCCTCACTCTTCGCTTAATCTCATCGAGTCCAATATAGAGACCAGCACACAACTCGTTAAATCCTGCCTCCGCTGTTGACATGGGCGTAAAGCGCAGTCGCCAACAACTACGACGGTGTAGTTTAAGTGAAAATGGTGGCACTATAACAAACGCATAACCTTCGGGCGACGATGACATTTGCGGACACACCAGAACAGAAGCAAAAAAAAAAAGAGACGGGGTGGAACAGAGGAGACACGTAAAAGATAGTATTAAACATAATGTGGGAATTTATGTTTATCTCGAAACGGTCGCGTTTTATTACGAATCTTGTCGAGTAAGTCTCTTTTCCTGCTCTTTTCATTCATCAAGCTTGGAAGACCAACCGTTTCGTGTTCCTTCAAAACCCTCGTTTCTTTTCGACTTCTGAAGCCGTTTCTTCGCCCAAGTTCAATCCTTTTCGCATCTGAACTGCGTCTCCTGCCATTCCTCTTCGCAGAATAGCACATTTCCCTCCATCGGAGTACAGTTTGTGAGCAATGGTTCCTCGGAAGGAATCTAACCATGTTCGCTTCGGCCGATACTGTGGGCTTGCTAACCAAGGAGTGGTTATCGCCATCCCGGGTTATGAATCGCCTGTTTTGGCTCCGGGTCCTTTACTTCCGTCATCCGCCTTCAAGGATCACGATATCCCTCAAACGTACCTTTTAACCTCGTCACCCATCCCGGTATGTCATCCCGACTTCTGTGCTCCAGTTTCATGGCTTAAGGCAAAGGAACATGTTGATTTTCCCACAACTGATGTTACTACTGAGCAATACTTCAGTTTGTGGGAGGAGAACTTGGAACAGAAACTACGCCGTTTGGGCTTGAGGGACTTGATGTCTCTCTCGAGGAAGATGAAACGTAGTGATCTTAAAGTCTGTTCTAGTTTGATCCCCTTTTAGAATTCAAGATTGAATGTTTTCTTCCTTTCCGGGGGGCCCATGACCGTAACCATTGAAGACGTATGCTTACTGACTGGTTGTTCTGCTTCGGGTGTTACAGTACGTCTTCATAAAGTTGAAGGAGATCAGTTTCGGAATAGGGAGCATAAAATCCGTAAGACAGTCAGTGCTCATATGAAAATGTTTCATGAGGCGGGGAATACAACTGCTCTATGGCAAGAGGAGCACGAATTTGATTTCTTCCTCGAATGGCTCAACAAGTACGTCTTCTGCTGTTCAGGGAAACATGCCGTCATTTACATGTCTTAGATTAGTAACTTCTTAGTTCAGACTGATGATACTGTGGCTTTTGCACGTTTCCTCCTTCAAGTATTATATAGGAGCCTTCGAGTTGCTTCCTCTGTGACTAAGTATAAGGGTTTTCCACATCACCCATCTGGGGGTTCAATGTGGCTGTTGCACTTGTGGCGCTTATCTGGTTTCCCCAAGTGTTTTCCTTTAACGTATCAGTGATTCAGGGCGGTGAAAGTTTTGGACTCGAGATCGCCCGTTATGCTTGTAGCGACTCGAGTAATTGGTCTTCCATGCCCATTATTGCCTTGATGCGAAAACTGGCCGACCCTCAAAGGGAATAAGTGTGGAAACCGTACCCACCTAACAAGCTCTATGCTGCTCGAGAGAACCTCATTGAAGGGTCCTATTGGGACAGTGTTCTAACCCCTCGAGATCTTGTGGGTGTTTGTCCGGGACAAATTTGTATTCGAGATGTACAACCCGCAGTTGTGCCCTAGACAGCTTAGTTTCTTTCAGGACGTGAGTGTTCCCTTTTCTAAGTTGTACAACACTTTTATGCGTGAGAAGACTGCGGCTGTAGGGTTCAAGCAGGTCACACAAATACAAGCTCGAACTGCTGTACATCCGGTTGAATTTTACTTTTCTGAGAATAGTCAGGCCGCTGCATCCGATCTTTTTCAAGTTTATTGGGTCATGACTTGATCCGAATTACGGGGAAATATGGCCATCTTGGACAGTGATCAGGATGATCTCTATGTGCCCATTTTCTTCCCGAGGGTGAGTATTTGAATTAGTCCTCAATCATTATCGTTCAATGGACCCTCAGAAACCACCTTTTATGCGCCCTCCGAGACAGAATTAGTGTCTGTGGGGACTTCATCAATAACATCCTCGAGAGGGTCTGCAACTTAGCTCCTGCATAAAAGAAACAAATGTCAGAACAAAAAAATATGCGGACCCGAACGGCAGAAATGAAAGGCATTTGCTTACATTAGGCATAGCAGTATCTTTTGGAGCTATGTCCCAATGATGTATCCCCTCTGTGTCCACTTCAATGGGTGGATCGTTAAAATCTCCGTAAAAACGTGTTGGCGTGGAAAATGTTGTTTCCCGCAACATGTGTCGAATTTTACAGTGAAATGTGGTTGTTAAAGTGAAAGTAAACTCAATACAATAGTACTGAATTTACAGCATTTGGTGTTGTGCACCGCGAAGTGAATGAATACAAATAAAACAAGTAAACAATAATATTGGAATTTAATGCAACGATACCGAGCTTACAGCGTTACACTTACAGACATGACTCGAATGGAAAACAACAAGAAAGGCCTGGTGATGCTTCGCGACAGTGGGGGTGGACGAGAGGCGGTCGAGGCGAACACCTTTCGTAGAATTCACCTTGTGGAAGGAAGAGGTCGAAGGTGGTGACAGGTATGGACACTAAGGGCCTGAGGCTCACCCTAGTGGTGGGACGAAGGCTGGATTTGATCGTCAAGGGCCGAGGCTCACCCTGACGGTGGAGTGAAGCGGAATTTCGGTGTCAAGGCAGAGGCTCACCCTGACGCTGGAAGGATGCCAAGGGTCGGAGGCTCACCCTGGAAGGTAAAAGTAAAAGTAAATGATAAAAGACTTTGAATCTGTGTTTGAGTTTGTCGTTGTTGTTGTGTGTTGTCTGTTGCGATCCTTTTATAGCTCGGGATTTTTTAGTTGCAGTTACTCAGCAGATTTGGGATCTTCTTGGATCGTGTGCATGATCTCCCTCCTATTTTGTAGGAGGCATGTGCAGCGTATGTCAATCATCCCATCCAAGCTTGCCATGTGTCATCTTCCTTGATCGTGGCTCAGTTGTGTGTTTGAGAGTACTCTTAGATCGTGACTCAGCGAGGCTGTCGAAGCATGGTTGATAGCGAGGCTTTCGAGCATGGTTGATCCCAACTCTCGAGCTCGGTAGCTACTTCTCGAGCAGCCTATTCTCGAACGCTCGAGAGCTGTTTCTCGAGCAGGCGCTCCTAGTACTCGAACGGCTTATCGAGTATCACCTTTGTGGGCTTCGTTGTTTTGGCCCACTTGGGACAAAGCACGAAATTAACGTGCGTCAACCGGTAGAAAGAGGCGGAGGACTGCCATCGGGAGGGCTCTGTTGTCGAAATCCATCGATCACCCAACTACTGAAAAATCTTCATCATCCGCCACGAACTCCTCGTAAATTTAGGGGAAGAACGGCGGTTCGACTATGATGGCGAATTGGACTTGTGACGCGTTTCATAAAACCCGCGAGAGGGTTTTAAGGATATTATTTGTATTTTCGGATATATATATATATGGATCCGAACCGAAGCTACAAGCTCGATTGACAATGCACGATTAGGAAGAGTGATGGGAATCCCGGCAGAACTTTATATTCCCTCTAACGTACCTGAGAAGTTGCTTTACAAGGAAACCCTGTATTATGGCGAGCTTGATAACGTCCGCCGCGCGAGAAGGGGACAGTTGGATGGAAACAGGTTGCGGTTCTCTTGTTCCCTCGGCGGTCAGGCACCGGGTGATGGGACGGCGTTCATGGGAGTATGGTGCATGTGTACGACTGGATGGTGGAAGAGCATCCGCCCGCCAGTCTCGAGTTTCAGACAGTGAACGACGTGGGGGATCAACCTAGAGAATATTGTGATCACTGCTTCCCAGGGCCTCGGGTATGGAAACGGAGCCATGGGTCTGTTTAATACACCGACCGGAGAACTGAGGTGCAAGTTTGGTCTTTACCAAGGGGATTGGATATCGAGTTATACAGCCTGGGCTTTGGCTTTTAGCTCGGATGGTAAGATACTTGCCAGCTGCAACGGGAGGAATAACGGGAAGGGAGTAGGGGATAATCACGGGCAAGCAAGTCGACTTCTTCTATGAAACTGACAGCTGGCCGGCCGCTAGGCGACGCCAACAGGCTCCAATGGTCGATCGGACACAACCGTTTGTTAGTTGCTACACTGTTTCCTACGACAGCCAACTGTTTTATCAGTTTGTTGGACTATAGGCAAAAGGACACTGCTTGGAACTGGACCGATATCTGGACTAGGAAGTGTTTTGATGAAAATCAGGTCCATGACGTGATTGCAATACAAGGGACCAAAACCGAGTGCACCGTGGACAACTGCGGGAGTTTAGAGTTTATGGACCTGAGAAGGCAATGCGGGAGCCGGGACAGGGCGGTGATAAGAGAAGATCTCAGACAGAGCCTTGTAACTCAAGACTGGCACTGCACGACAGGAAGCTGTTATTGTTCATGAACGACTGCATCTTGGTTTTCTCAGGTCCTGACGGGATTCTGACATCGAGCTGCCGAGGAGCCAAGGGGGTCAAATATAACTTGTTGATTGACGGCAATAGGCTGTTTGCATTGCACAGCAAGGAAACGTATTCGACATATGGGAGACTCCGCCATCCATACTGTATGAGTTGAAGTACTAGCAAATCTGGGAATTGGTAGATGATAAAAGACGTCATTACAAAAACAGGCAGGATCAATCCTATAACATTATCTTTAGAATGTTTTATCTGGGTATCTGTTTTTTTTTTTTTTACAAGTCTGGGAATCTGGTTTTGTCCTTG